>CABHPH010155210.1:0-14485 GCA_902168325.1 Peromyscus nudipes | reverse complement strand
CTATCTATCTATCTATCTATCTATCTATCTATCTATCTATCTATCTATGTATCACCTATCTACCTACTTTTCTACCTACCTACTATCTCTGTAAATGCATATATATATATGTATATTACACATATATGTTTAGGCTTATGTATGCATACATGAGCATATCTCCTGCCATATAGGCTTTTAGTTTTTATGCCCCATCATAATGCCCATGAAGCAGGAGATGAGGGAGACAATAACAGTCTCCCTTAAAACCCGTGGGAGAATAGCTTTTCTAAATGGTCCAAGATGAAAAGGGACCTTCCCTGGCAGGTGGCAAGAAAGAAGCCTCCAGGATGTTAGGTCCCCGGTTACAGGCAAAAACTGCAGGATTTGCCCAAGGGCAAATTACAATGTTTGCCTGCATCTGCATACAATTTAATTAAACCCGCCTACGTGTCTGATGGCTCTGGATCTGCTGCAGAGTGTTTGGGAAGTCCAGCCATTCTCCAAACAACTGGAGTGTTATGATTTTATTGTTTTTCCAACACCCCATCCATTTGTCCTTGAGGCATTCCCTCCCCCTGGACCGTGTCCATGACTGAGGCAGGCACCTCATCTCTGCCTGGGCAGGCCAGCAAGAGGAGAGCCACTTAGTGCCAAAGCAGCCCTGCTCCGTGAGTCGGCTGGCAGGGAGCCTTCGGCGGGCTGGGCTGCCAGAAAGAGTTTTCTGGCAGCTCCAGAGCTCATCTTCCCATCACACTCGGGCTTTCTAGTCCTCGGCCTGGAAATCATCGCGGCTTACCCAGCTGGATGGGTGGAATGCTGCAGCTGTACCATCAGGCTGGCTTATTTTTATTGAATTTTGAATATCCAATTTCAAAGCAATTCAAATGAATTTGCCCAAGGCCTCGGATCAGTGTGGCTGCCGACACTCTCTGCAGTAAGGTTTCGAAGTTCATATTTCTAAACAAAGGCAAGCTTACAGAAGCTTTCCTTGTCAGAAACACGGCTTCCAAAGACCCCTCTCTACTAACTCTATTAGGCCCCATTCGGACGGCAGCAAACGCTGTCATGCTAATGCTAGTCCCTCACTGCCCAAGCACCAGTGGCCAAACAAACTCCTTCCATTGACTGAAGAAAGACAAGGGAGGTGGTACGGGAGTGCTTAATAGCTGACGCAGGCACCACTGATTACAGAGTGCCGGCTGGGTGGACAAAATGCAACGTTGAGCAGGCAGAGAAGAAAGGGTAAGGAGCATGGCTGCCCTCCACGCCCCCAATCTCAGAGGGTGAAAACAACCATCCTGGAAGCCAGCAACAATTCTGAGCTTGTTGTGGAACAATTCTTCCCTCGCCCTTCCTATCAAGATTGAAAATAAAAACAAACAAGCCCTACATGTGCTTTGGGATAACTGGTATAACTGGACGGAGGACGACAAAGGTTCATTGCATGGATTGTTTTACGGGTCCAAAGAAATAAAAACCCTCTTCCCTCACCACCAGTGTTATTCTAATCATGCTGGACCCAAGCCTGGCAGGGATTTATTTTAAATGCACCAAGTCCAATTTAACCCAAGTAGTAGAAGGCTGAAGAGCTATGCAGAACAATGGGCCTCTCGAGGATGGCCAGACATAGCATGTTATGGCCAAGGGTGGCTGACTATGAAAATATAACGTGTTCTGGTATCTTTCAGTGGGACTTGGGAGACATTCCAGACTCATTGAAAACTGGTTTTAAGAAGTCTTGGGAAAAAACTAATGCAATAGCTATTTATGCTCACAACCTATCAACAGAGAGAGGAGAGAGAGAGGGAGAGAGAGATAGAGATAGGAGTAGAGATAGATAGATAGAGATAGATAGATAGATAGAGAGAGAGAGAGAGAATTGAGAGAGAATATGCAAATTGGGAGAGAATATGCAAATTGGGAGAGGATATGCAAATTAGGATCTGAGAGTCTGCCAGCAGAAGCGGAAGGTAAGTAGGCACAGTAAACAGTGTCAGAGAAGAGCTGACATCTGTCCATCTATCTCAGCCCCAGAACTTCATCTCCTGGCACAATGCTGCCCATTCATAGGTATGCAGTGAGTATTTTTGAAAGGGAGGAAGGAAGGAAGGAAGGAGGAAGCGGGGGAGGGAGGGAGGAAGGAAGCCTGCGTTTGCTTTATATCCTTAGGAGTACATAGGTTGTAGGGTCAGAAGGTGTTCTGAGATGGCCACTTAATTGCTGCATGGCATGGAACAAGTTACCTCCAGCTCTCAGCTTTCCCATCTGCAAACGTGGTTGACAAAGGACTGTTTTTAAGACTGGGTACAAAATGAACAGAGACAGTCGGTTACCATTTAGGAGGGAGTGGATTTCAAGTCTATCTTTCTTTCACTGAGTTAGAGAAACCACAACTTCCTGCTCCTTTTGCATTTGTCTATGGAATCTACTTTTTAAAAGGAAGAAAGGACTCCATGCATGCTATTACTTAAAAAAAGCAACAACAACTCCATGACACTTCATTAATGATTGTTTCACCTACAAACTACAGTCGGTGAGGGCTTTTCCCGAGACCTTCGCATGTAGATTCTAATTCAGGCAGCTGTGATTTTCCTGTAAGAACCATCTCTGTAGATTAAGACACAGAGGAAAGGTACAAAAATCAGATCCCAGAATAAGTGACACCAGGATGGAGTGAAAATCCCAAAGACAGAAGTAAATGGGATGCAGTGGGTTTCCTAACCCAATGCGTGAGGAGCCCGGGAGAGCTGGAATGGGGAAGACGCCTCCAGAAACCTGGGGTAAGAACAGATATCCACGGGTCACGCCACTTCAGTGTGCAACCCAATCAGCTTTACATCTTCTGCTCCTTTAAGCAAACATGCTTCTGGTTAGTTATCCAGTAGATGTTTTTAATTACAAGCCGAAGAAGCCGGTCTGTAGCCCTGAAACCAGTGCCCTTATGCTGGAGGAGCGCTTTTTAATATTTATACATCTAAAGAGGGTTTGCCCTTCCAGACATAGAAAATCATTAGGAAGACTTCTCAGGAGGATATAACTTTGGTCAAGGTCATGCACGAATCTCAACTTCACATTTAAGCGTAGCTTTGCCACCAGTAGGGGCCACTTTTGTTCCACAAAACGTTCCTAGTCCTGGCTCCTGACTTTTCTTTCTAGGTTATCAATTTTTAAATAGAGGAAAGGAACAAAAATATGCTTGTGAGACAATTCTGAGCACATAAAAGTTGAAGAAACTTTTTTTCTTCTTCTTTTTTTCTCCCCTTCGTTACTTGGCACATCTATTTAATAGAGTTTTGATTCTGAATTTTCCCTTCCAGCACAGCAGATGAATGGGTGAACCAAGGAAACGACACTCAAAGAAATGTCGTGTAACGGTTCTAACTTTGGTTTGGCATGTCACCTATGTAACGATATCAGAGGGAGAAAATACTCCGTCAAAACTGTGAGTGTGGAAGGAAATGGCCTGGACGGGGTCCAAAGACACCCCTATCTTAGGGACTTTTGAGGTTCAGCAAAGCCAACACTGCAGTTTGGGGAGCAGGCAGGTAGAGGTTCCATCCCACCCCACTGTGGATCCCTGACAGATGTGCCCCGAGGTGAAGCAGCAACTGTTTCATTTTCACGATTTGCTCTTTCACATGCCAGAAACCTGGGGGATCATGGGCAGACGGGGACCTCTTCAAGACAATAAACGCCAAACAACAGTGGCATCAGAGAAGCAAAGCCATAGGAGACTGTAATAACCAGGTAAAGTTTAGTAGATTATAACTCAGACATATCCTGTAGGAACATGTTGGGACAATTTATTAGTATAAAAAGTCAGGTACTGTGTATTCTGAGACCTTCTCTTGGGTTCTGAGAATTGGAGCCCATGCCTTTCCTGGGTGACAACAAGGTGCTCTTGTATCCTGTCTTCCTAAGCTGTACTAGGAGAAAGGGGGACTCCAGACTCTTGGGCTTGGGCATCACTTTGTAGCCCAAGGCTCTGTCTTTTGTAGTGAAATAGTATGCTTTTGGGTGGGGAAGTCGTATCAGGAGCGCTCAACCTTTTAACATTGTGACACGATGTCATACTCCATAAATGTGTTGGAGCACATCATAGCTATCTTGGAATGCATGTTGGCCACAGACTGCAGGCTAGACAAGCGTGCATCTAAGTTAACATGACACGTGATGGATCAGCCTGTCTACAGCCTCAACACTGTTTCCCAAACCCCACTCTGATGTTAATCTAACAGGTTAACCCACGACCACCTTAAGCCTAGTTCTAAATCTCAACATGGGTCCTACTCTCCAGAGACCTTAGTATATAACTGTCGCGTGAATAGAAACCCATACCTTGCTTTCAGACTGGCACAGTCACTTACTTGTACATTCACTGTTCCTAACTCTGAGGCAGTCAAATCACACATGGGTAAAGTGTATCATCTCAAGTGGTGAGAAGTGGGTGCCTTTAAGCCTTTCTTAAGTCCTAACACCTGGTGTCTGACAGCATCATTCAGTGACAATTAAAACAGCAAAGTTTATTAAGCACATGCTGCTGTCACCTTTTCCTTACGTATTCAGAAACAATTTAAATAGTGCACCCTTGCCCCAGAAGCTTAGGCATCATCCAGAGCATCATCTAACATGCACTGGCTGTGGATGATCAGGAAGTGTATTTTACTGTCTCCACTTCCAGGAACCAGTCCTAGGCCACTTTGCCCAGGATACAGCAAGAATCTGATCAGTTTGGCTGGATTATGCTAGGGTCCCCTCCCTCTTTCCACGAGATGTAATCAGTGACCAATTTGAATTTTGCCCTCCAAAACGTCTCTCTCAAATATGTTATCCACTCTGCTTGCCTTGCCGTTGTCCTGGTCGTGATCAAATTCCCTTTCATCTGGGCTTCCAAATAGCACACTTAGCTCTCACTGCTTATGGTACTAACCCATTCACTTCATTCTGCACAGGGCTTTCATTGTTCTGTGCTTTCCTCGACTCAGGTTTCTCAGCAGGGTTCACATCACTTAGGAATCAAATCCAAGCACACATTGTACAGTACGAGGTGTCTTTGTGATAATGCCCTTCAGCTCCATCTCCATCAATACTCTAGTTCCCGGTATCCTTTTTTGCTCCAGCGTTAATCACAGAGGTAAGATACAACATATTGTACATGTCCAACACCATGTTTCCTTGGGCTTTATTTATTGAACTTGGGCTTCTCCAGTCCTGACATGAACTTCTTTCACCTTGCCCTGCTGCCAACCTCTTACACACCCTTCCTCCCAGAAGCCCAACGCCACCCTCTTTCTGGAGTGTTTCTTGATACTTTCAGACAAATTGTTCTCTTTCCCCTTTCCCCACCCACTTCCTGCCAAGCCCTGCTGTGGCTGCAGTGGTCTTATGCTGTAGGTGACTGTACATTTCATTCTGTGTGTGCTGGGGACCTCCTGGGGGTATCATCACTAGGCTATTAGCACTTAAAGAGAAGGGCAGAGTCTGAATGTTTGCTGAATGGTTGGACTAAGAACAAAGCCCATCATGTGTGGGAGGAACTTGAGCATCACTTAGACAAGAGAATAAGCCTTTAAATTAAAATACTGGTGTAGGGAAGACTTCACCAAAAAGTCCCCGGCTGCCAGATGAGCTCTGCTTTCATAACTCATCTAGACCCCTCTCTTTTGTATCCTATGATACTCCTTATTTTCTGGGTCTTTAGGGGCAAGAGCCCACAGAAAGTATCCTTTGGCCTTTCTCAACTCAGGATGTCAATAAATCTTAGCTGCAGTTACTTTAGCAATTGGGGGGCCTGAAACCATTTTCAGTAGAAGAGATCTAAGAACAGCAAGTCACCCAACCCCCCGCCCTACCTCCATCTCTATTTCCCTAGAAATACTTATTTTCTTATGAAAAAAGAAAAAGGAGGGGGGTGGGGGTGGGGTGGGGCGCTCCTAAGACTGTGCTAAAGCAAATGCTTAGAAAATATTTTTGAAACATTTGGAAGTAATTTCTATTCACAAATTATCTCCATTCACAAAATGAAAAGGCAAATTATGTGAGCTGGATAAATTCAGAGAGAGAGAGAGAGAAGAAGCCAGGCCTGATGCTGGGAGGAGGAGAGGAGCAGGCGGAGAGGGGAAGGGAGTGGATCTTGTAATCCTGGCATTTCGACAGTAAGGAGAATTTGAAAGCCATTTTACATGCTATGTTTCTCAGGAACTCCATGCCCAAGTCCAAGTGTCACTGGGCAGTTAATGTCTCCGTGTAACAGAAGCAAAAAAAAAAAAAAAAAAGTGCAAATTGAGACAGGCCATCTTCTCCCAACAGTGGAAGAACTCGGGCTATGAAGCCGGAGGTCTAAAAGGGGGAGAGATGAGAAAGTACAAGGTGGATGCACTGTGTGATCACGTAATCTTCATGCAGCGTGATCACGTAATCTATGCGCATGCATGGCGTAGCTGTGTAAGCCCATATTCACATGTGGGGGAGTGCCTATAAAAGTGGGTTCCACCTGTTCCTTCTTTCTCTTCCTGCACGGTCATTCCATGGGTCTATGCACATCTTTTCTATTCCCTTTCCTTAATAAACTCTTACAGTGGGAGAAAAAAAAAAAAAGAAAGTACAAGGTGGTAAGATTGAGAAGGAATAGAACAAAGCCAGCATATGAAAACCAAAGTGGCAGCCCAGGAGGCCCCAGGATTCACTCGCGTCTCTCTGTGAGTGGAAGGGATGGAACGAAGAACCTTGAAGTTACCCTCTGCCTTCTACTCCCAGTGTATGAAGTGCTTGCTTCAAATGACCACTGTCACCGGCTCAAAGACAGCCAGAACGGCGACTGAATCAGCCCAGACCCTTTCTAAGGACTGTGCCCTTGATGTCCCAGATGCTGAGTGAGAAGAAATGGGCTTCTGAGCACTCCGATGAAGGATGCAGCTTATGAAAATTATTTCTCTTCCCAGTACAAATTAAACAGCCGTGGATGCTACTCAAAAGCAGTTTGCCAGCCACATGCTAGAGGGGGGAAAGTTCAGAATACAAATGTCACATCAGAGTGGCAAGAAAACACTGGGAAAATGCAGGTTGTATCTTCCCAGGGGCCCATCGCTGAGAGCCCATGCAAATGAGTTGGCCGATCTAAAAATAACAGCCTCAGTCTTATTACCTATTAAAGCCCTTTATAATTATCACTTTGTTTACTCTGAATGATAACTCAGCAAGGGTGGGCATTGTTATCTTCACAGTAGACTGATAATCGAAAGCTCCGGGGGATTTAAATGAGAACGGAATCCATATTCAGGTTTAACCAGGCCTGAGAGCCCATGTTCCTTTCAGCAGCCCTGAGCTACTAACCCAAGTGTTAGCCTCATTCCTTTTCCCCTAGTGAACTGATGAGAGGCTCCTCATGCTGGCTTGGGACACGTGAGGTGGCTCTATCTCCAGGGCTGGAAAAGAAGCCACCAAATGATAAAAGCTGGAAGTGAGGGTCAGAGTAGGGTGCCCTTGGGGAGAAGCCTACTGCAACCCTCGGGGCCGTCCTGAGCTGGCTTTGTCTGGTGGTGCTATGAGGCCCACTCTTGTTCTTTCTAACAGTGAGCAAGTGTTCACTTTAGACTGGGTGCCATGTGAAATGTGTGTGCACTATCCACTTTAATGTCTGTAGTAACGCTTGTGAATGTGTGTGAGTGTGCACATGTGTGCATGTGTGTGTTAGTGATCTGAGGTTGATGGGAGGTGTCTTCTTCACTCATTCTCTATCTTCTTCTTTGAAAAGGGTCAGTCATGGAACCTGGGGCTCACCTATTTGGCTGGAATGGCTGGCCTGTGATCCCTAGGAATCCTACCGCCTCTGCCTCCTCAGGGTTGGGACTTTGTAGGTGCATGCTGCTGCATCCAGATTTTCACATGGGTTCTAGGGATCAAATTCAGGTCCTAATGCTTATAACTAAGAAGTTCACCAACTGAGCCATTGCCCCAGACTGTTTGAACTGTGCAGCAACCCTTGGAGGTGGATGCATTTCCTATTAATATTTTAGTGATGGTCCAGCTGTCTCAGGTGAAATAACTTGGTTAAGTTATATCTAGTAAGCTCAGGAATATGAATCCTTGCATTATCCTGACTGATACCAAGGTTCTGGCCAAACAAAATGCCTTCTTCATCTCCCCAAACCATGAGAAGATGGTTGGGCGCTATGACCTCATTGATCACCTGAAGCCAAGAGGTAGTGAGTGTGGCTCCTGAGTGTCAGGCCCACAGAACCCGGGTTGATGTGGGTGCTACATTCAGCAGCCCCACTTTGAAGCTACTCTTTGTGCTCCCCTAACCTGCTGTGGTCAGATAACTTAAGGCTTTGCACCCCAGTTTCTTCTACATCTGTAACGTGGGAATTAAATGGAGGTGAATCCCTTGAAGTGTCACAGAAGCGCACCACTGACTTGCTGTGTTTGGGGAGGAAAATGTGTCCTAAGCTTCGTCAGTTAGAGAAATCAAGGGAACGACAAAAGCCAGAGGAGAAGGGGCTCAGGGACAACTCCCATGGAGACCACAGAGCATTACAGTTAGGGGACTGCTGTTTGGTTCAGTCAGCACCTTGCTGTGCAACCTTCCACAAGCTACTTGATATTGCTGAGCCTCAGTTTCCTTAATAAGGAAATGAGATAAAAACAGTGGACCTCCACAGGGTGGCCAATTGTTACAATGTAGGTAAAGCCTAGCGGCCTATTCGGACTGAAAGTTGCATGGATGTTATGATTGCTATTTGGGGGAAGGCAAGGCCCAGAGAAAGTAAGTGTTGGTTTTTTGTTTTGTTTTTGTTTTTTGTTTTTTGTTTTTCACATCTACTCCTTAAGTAAATAGAGGATAGAATAGAAAGCAAGCCTCTTTATCTCCATTTCCTGGAGCTTTGAGAGGTCACTGGAAATGTCCAAGACTTAAGTTTTTCCACTGGCCGGCCAAGCAGGAACAAGCCTTTTCATCTCTTCTAGTAGGACGTGAGCATTTAAAAGAGTACACAGGAAATGTTAACGGCTATTGTTAGTCGGTTCTTAACTTGAAGGCTTCTAATCTTGAGGAACGAAGATGAGAAAACTGGGAGGCACTTTCTCCATGGCTGTTGACTGACTGAGAGAACTAACGGAAAGTGCCAAACCTCCCCTCTCCCATGCACATGGAGGAGCAGTGATCAGGAAGTGGACAAACCCGAAGCTGAGGGGAGCCAACAGGAAGTCCCCCGGAGCTCTCTCTTCACTCAAACTAAACAGACTTCTCCTTGAGTCGCCATGGCTAAGGTAAGAAGTGCCTTGGTCCTCTCTGTGCGACACAGCCCCTCCCTTTCTGATTCTAGAAGATTCTATTGGCTCAAATAAGAAGCGCTTTACTGTAGAGCTCTACTGCAGTGTTTCATGTTATCATGGAAAGAACACAGGCTTTGGGGTCTATCTGTTTCAAAGCCTCAGAACCGCTGTATCCCAGGTGGCTGCTGTGGACAAATTGTTTCCCCTCTCTGAACTGGTTCCTGCAGTTGTAAAACACAGATCGGTAGTCATGCTTGCTGTCTACCACTCCTGATGACAGGGTTCCATGTGAACATAACCAGAACTCACTTTTCACTCTCAGTTCCTGTATTATTTGACCCCAGTCAGGAGGAAACAAGAGAAACATGGGTGACTACCTCCAGAAAGCCCCTGGTTCCTCTAAGACTTCAGCCCTCTGTCCATCTGTGGTCCTGTCGCAGAAGGATGGCCACGGCAGAATTTTAAAGCAACTACTGCTGCAGGGATCTCTTATTGAGCTGTTCAGCCATTGCGGTGCCTGTACCTCAGGCACAGCTTCATCAGTCTGCCCAGTTCGTAGCAGAACCCTACGGCTGCTGAGTGTGGACTGTGCTTCAGTCCCGTGGATGCCTGGGCTGTAAATTGTGTTGCTTCATTTTGGTCCCTAGGGGCTGCCTTCCTCCCTGGATATCAGAGCAAAGCTCCATTCATCCTGAAGACCCAGGGCAAGGCCTTGGTGGCAGGAACTAGAGGAGCCCCTCCCCCATTCTTCAGTCCTCGGCCTTCAGTTTGGGAATCCTTCCATTTCATTGTTCCATTAAGGGTGGTTTCATCTTTTAAGTGAACTTCAATGAATGATGAAATAAAATACTTTGCACAGATGGCCTTGCATTTGAATAAGAGGAAACCATTATGCCTTGTGCGGAACGAAGTGTTTTATTTGTGTTTCTAAGGAAGCAAAGAATGGCTTTGTGGAATATTTCTAAATTAGGGATATTTCTAAACTTGAAGGAAATCAACTTGTCTGCCCTACTTATCAGTGTGTGTGTGTGTGTGTGTGTGTGTGTGTGTGTGTGTACACGTGTGCAGGTATATGTACCTGTGCATGCATGTGTGGAGCCCAGAGGTCAGTGATGAGTGTTTTCCCCAACTCTCCCCCTCTTATTTTTTGAGACAGGGTCTCATTGATCCCAGAGCTCACCCTTTTGGCTAGACTGGCTGGCCAGTAAGTATCAGTGGTCCTCTATTCCCTGCCTCCGCAGTGCTGGGATGAGAAGGTGTACCTGGCTCTTCCATAGTTGCCCAGCTTTTCCACAGGCAGCACCTTACCTGCTGAGCCATCTCAGCAACTTTCTAATATGGTGTTTATGAATGAGAAACTTACTACATCAGAGGTGAAGGTGGCTATGGGTAAGAGCATCTACAGAATAGCCGGATGAAGGGTTTGTACCCATGTAGTTGAGATTTGACCTGATTACTTACTCATTATGCTATTTTGGGTAGATCATCTAATATTTTTGTGCCTTAGTTTCCTCTTTTGTAAGATAGAAACAACAACAGCCCCTACTTTATGTGATCATTGTAAGGATTAAATAAGAAACTGTATGAATTTATTGGAATATAACAAATGTTCAAAACTTGTACCAGTCATCGTTAATTGTTGACGAGATACTAAGAAAGATTCAGAAAAAATCCTGTGTTTTCCATTGACTTGCAGATGCCTCCCCCCACTCCACCCATGATGTTGGACGTCTTACGAATGTGTCTGTCTTTACCACTAGGGTCTTTGCAGATGACAAAACTAAGATGAGATTTTAAGGGTGGTTCCCAATGAATTACACCTGCTATCCTTCTTAAAAGGAAAAATTTGGATAAAGAGATAGACAAAGACACTATCTAAAGATGGACTTGCACTGTCACAAGCTACAGAAGACATTCAGAAGAGAGGCTGTCACAGTCCATCTCTAGTGTCTTTAGGAGGAGTCTGGCTAGACTCATACCTTGACCTTGTACTTCTGGCTTCCAAAACTGTAAGACAATAGACTTTTACTGTAAGTGTCTTGTTTTGTGGTATCCCCTATGGCAGCCCTTGTAGACTAATACACCATCTTCGATAGCACCACACTGGAGACTCATGTAAGGGAAATTTCTTAGAAGTAGCTGTTGTATCTATTTTTAGTGATGTAGAAACTTAACCTGGCTTTTGAAGGTAAAAAAAAGTTACTGCTGGGTTTTAGATGCATCAGATAATTCCAAACATCTTTTCCCTTGCTGCCTTTCATCCATGGGTCTAGGAAAACTTTCCTAGCCTCTCCTAAAATGAAAGACAGCCATATGACACAGTTTTGACTCATAAGATCTAAGTAAAATTGTGCATCCCATTTGTATGTGTATTGGAGGAAAAGTGATTTAGTCTATTTCTGATGAAAGAGGCATAAAACTTGAATCTTTCCTTTCTGCTTTCTCCCCAGTCCTCCTCAAAGGTGGAGCTGATGTCTGGGGTAACATTAGCCACAAGGGGATAGGGAGCCTATAAAACCAGGTAAAGAGACCCAAGGGCAGGCATTAGCAATGTGGAGACACAGAAAGAGCCTAACTTGCTGAGGGCATGAACAATGTAAGACCCTGACAATGTCACTTATCTATGTGAGGAAAAAAACCAAAACCTTGATATGAGCCAGCACAAGGTTTTAGTGGTTGTCAATTTTTATAAGTTATAAATGAAAGAACCACTTATAGAAACACTGTATTTTCTTTTTTACTTAACGTTTATTTTTACTTTTAAAAAGTTATGTGTATATGTGTGGTGGGTATGTGCACAAGAGTGCAGGTGCCTAGAGAGGCAACAAATACTCTAGAGCTGGAGTTACAGGAGGTTGTGAGTAGAGGATGTAGGAGCCAGGGGCCAAACTCTGTCCTCAGCAAGAGCAATACATGCTTGGTTGAGCCAGCTGTTCAGTCTCTGAAACTTTGTCTTAATTGGTCATCTTGACTAGAACTTGGAGAATTTTTTCTGACTTACAGTTTTGAAGTGTATTTTATTTTGTGTTAGTTCCTTCTGTCTGTGTCCCTTCTTTCCTGTCCCAAATGTATTGTTCTACAAAAGAGACCCAGCTAAAGAATGTATTTCAATTCTTGAGATACGTCTAACATGGAGGCAACAGACTCCATTTGCTCCATTGGAAGCATACCGTGGAGCGATCATGAACCTTGGAACTAAATATACCTGTTCTTGGTGCTCAAAGCCAAAGCACTAACTCTATGTCCCATTAGCAAATCATTTAATTTCTCTGAGTCTCTTTCTCTAATTATAAATAGGAAGATAGAGCCATAGGAACAACGGGAAGTGTTTGTACAGAATAGGTCCTTAACAAAGGGCTGACTTTGAGCTACATCTCGTGGAAAGGAAATTTGGGAAAGGTCTACATCCAGAGGGACTGAACTTTCTTCTCACAGGACTGAGTTGATCAACTTAGTTCAAATAATTTCTTCAAATTTCACACTACCCTTTGCTTCTACTGAGGGAGGTTGAAGACAATAATAATAAAAATTAACATGAAAAGTAAAGAAAACTCTTTTTTCTTTTTCTTGTAAAAGATGTGATAGTAAAGGGAGGTGGGGGAAGAGAATTATAAATCAGCAAGCACAACTGATGTTTTGGGTCAGATAATCTTTTACTTAAGGGATGTTCTGAGCATTACAGGATAATCAGCAGAGCCCCTGACCCCCTCCACTAGATCATCCTTCTTCTGTGACAATGAATGATTTTTATAGACATTGTTAAATATTCTCAAAGAGGTGAAATGGTGATGCATTGAGCTAGTACAAAGGGCAACTGAGCCTTGGTATATGAAAGATCTTGCTGGGTGAAACTTACTGGAGGCAGCTTGTAAGTGGTCCCCATTATACTGTAATCCTGTATCATGAACACAATTGTAAGAGAGAAGAAATAATTTTGTTCATTCCTGGGCCTCGACCATCTCCTTAATGAGCAAAGGTTGCAGTGACCAGTTATTATTCCACCTGGACTGCAAACCCAGGAGTGATAATATTTGGACGACTACATCAATCTGTGCCAAGGAGCTCTCCAAATCAAATCAACTTAATAGACAAAATATTTGATATAGACCTATGGGTTCCCACCCATCCTTTTCATACAGACCTGTTTTCATCAAAAGGATTACCACAAGAGCAGTTAAGAGAAGCAACTGTTATCTGAATGGTGCCTTATCCCATAGTATTCAGTAATACCTCCAGGCTGAATATTTATGGGGCATTTGTTCCTATTTCACAGACTGTGTTTACCAAGCTCTCTGCTCTTGTCATACATAGAGATCATAAAAGATTTCCTAGTCACTGGAGTGACTGAATAGGGAGCCTTTCTAGCTGGCTTTCCTTCTCCTCCACTCTCAGTAATTTTCAGAATTCTCCATGAACACCTACCCTTGGTCAGGATCCCCATTCACTTACAAATAAGCAGTCTTAGAGCTGATACTCATTTACATTTCCTGTTGGGTTTTTTTTTTGTTGGGGGAGCCCTTGGTCTTAAGATTGCAAAATGCTGTTCGAAGAGACTCAGTTGTTATACTACAAAGCACTGAAGAGGGCAAAACTCGAGGGAGAGGCGCCTGAAAATTCATTATGCACATTATTTCATTATACACTTGAGAAATGACAAGTTGCTTTGTAAGAACAGTGTAAGCTGTTCTCTCACAACTTTACCCACGGTTAAGAGCCTGTTCACTTCATTCCAAACTCTACTCTAAACTTCTTCTGGATGTCTTACAACCCTCATGCAATCTCTGAACTCCTGAGAGTAGGCTCCCTTTGTAATTTAAAGAGGCTTTCAGAATGTTGTCAGTATTAGGACCACAATAAGACACAGCACAGTTTCCCTGTGAATGTCTACCCTGCCTGATGAGGTGATCATATTTAAATACAGCATAAAAGCCTTCTCCACATTTATGACTAAACTATGGACTTGGTCGAAATGTACTTTGTGACTACATCTCACATAGATGTAACATCTAACCCCAGTGATGTCTCTGGTGGGATCTTAGAGAACATGCAAGCTGTAGGACTGAGTTGATCAGAATATTATGGTATGGCCTTTCAGGCATGGTCAAGTACAGGAGGTAAGTGTCTGATGCTGGTCTTAACTATTCTTGGAAATGGTTCCTGACTTAGGATGCTATACACCATAAGTCATGTGATACCCTGTGCAAATCACGGTGCCACGAGCAACATGGCA
>CABHPH010155209.1:14212-56372 GCA_902168325.1 Peromyscus nudipes | reverse complement strand
TTTTTTCTGTCTCTGTCTCTGTGTATCTCTCTCTTGCTTGCTTGCTTGCTCGCTCTCCACAACCCCTGCCCCGTGTGTGTGTGTGTGTGTGTGTGTGTGTGTGTGTGTGTGTGTGTGTGTAGGCATACATGCACATGTGTGTTTGAAAGTAGACTCATTTGCCAGAGTCATCATGCTTGTGTGTTTGTACATGTGTGTGCATGTGTGTTTGAATCTGTGAAAATTGAATGCTCCATTTCCAGAGTCAGCATGCACGTAGTGGTCACATGGGCAGAGGACTACTTTCAGGAGTCGCGTTTACCATTTGAGTCAAGGTCTGTCTTGGTGATTATGCCACTTCATCCTTCCAAGCTAGCATATAAGATTCCAGACAATTCTGTCTCTGCCTTCCACTTTGCTATAAAAATGTTGAAATTATAGATATTCATTGGCATATTAGGTTCCAGGGACTCAAATTCAGGTCACCCCAGCTTGCATGGCAAGCCCTTTTTTTTTAAACCTACTCCTAATAGTAAGTTTCTTGAAAATCTATCCACCCCCATCTACTCCTCAGAAAAGGTAAGACCTCCCATGGGCCTCAACAAAGCATAGTATATCAAATTGAGGCAATATCAAGCCCCCTCTCCCCCCCCCGCATAAAGGTTGTGAGAGGCAACCCAGCATAGGGAATAGGTTCCCAAAAACCAGCTAAGCATTCCAGGGACAGATCCTGATTTCATTGCTAGGAGCCCCTAAATCAGACCAATCTACACCACTGCCACACACTTGCAGAGGGCCTAGGTCAGTCCAATGCAGGCTCCCCAGCTGTCAGTCCAGAGTCTGCGAGCTCCCTCGAGCCCAGATCAGCTGTCTCTGTAGGTCACACCTTATTTTTGAAACAAGGTTCTCTTACTACACCTGCAGTTCATGGATTTGTCTAGAATGTCTGGTTAGCAAACTCCAGGGATCACCCTGTCTCTGCCTCCCCAGAGCCTGGCTTTGCATTTTAATGTATGTTCTGGTTATTGTACTTAGGTCCTTTTGATATTTTCACACGAGTATCACTATATACATTTATCATTGTTTCAATTTTGTCTGTTATTTTAAATTAGAGCCTTTACTATGTGATTTATAGCTATTTTAGTTTCCTCTATCATAACCACCATATCTCATACTTCCCTCTAGATCTGATACTTATTTTTCCTTTACAGGCTATTTGTCACAATATTTAGCATAGCATGACCTATAGTTTTTATGAATTATTAGAATATAAGAGTTGAGGTAAATAATCCTTTTGTGTGATGTTTTCTCTTTCTCTGTATAGGAATTCATGTGTGTTTAATGTTTAAGACGTATGTAGCTTCCAGAGACTTTTCAACACATCTAGTTGTACATTTCTATGTCCTGTTGACTTGGGAATTTGCTAAGAGAGTCTTTAATTGAGTCTGTTTATTGCACTTCTTTCTGCTATAATCAATAATTATTATAGTGAAGACATGCTGGAATTGAGGGAAAGTTTGAGATAGGCAAAACAGTCTGTAATCTACCTTGTGCCTTTGAATAGTTTTTTATTACCCTTTTCTTCTGACCTTTCATTAGATGAGACAGAGAGCAGAAGGTACTAGACTTCTCAATGGATTGAAACCCTGGACTCAGACAAAGCTCTGGCAAAATCCACTCCCTTACAGAATACAACTTTGTGGAGAATCCCTTCTACTTATTTCAAGATAGATACATTTCCCATCACTGCATCTAGAAGCATGTGTGTGAGGAGGGGACAGGGCATCTTTGGCTCTTCATTGTGAGAATCTAGTGATAAATGAGAGGAATGTTTTCAGAGACGTGATCATTAGGAGGAGAAGGTCCCTGCAACTGTTGTCTCCAGGAGTTTTTCATATTTCAGTCCACACTCAGCCTCCACTAACTTATCAAGTTAATAATTCAGCATTCATTAAAGTGTGTTCCAGTGCCCTTCACTCCAAGTAAGCTGATTTCAATGGTGAGTTTCTGTGGTTACGCATCCCTCTGGATATGAGTATCTGTGGTTGCCTATCCCTCTGAATTTTGGTGTTCAGTTTGGTCTTACAACCCCAATTTTCTGACAGTTCAAGCAAATATTTTTTTTTCTGTTTATTCTTTTTCTTACTGTAAGGGCAGCAATGACTATTTTTGAGATGTTTATACATCTGAGATGAAGCTAGAAATTCCAACACCCTTTCTCTTCTCATCTGCAAGATGCCTGTCTTTCATTCAAGGCCAGGGATTTATGAATACCAAGGCTAGAAAATGCAGAGTTAAGGAAGATAAAACTAAACTAAGGAAAGATCTTGGGTGAATTCATTTCTCCATGTTCTCTGAGGTTCAGTTACTGGATAAGTTTATTCCCTTGGCATTCAACCTAAATACTAATTTAGTAGGAAGCCCCAGGGTCTTTTTCCATAACTCTGTTGATACCACCTGCCAAAGAGCAGAGTTAAGGTTATGAAAAATCAGTAAAATGACCATCTTGTATTTTTCTTTCTTCTATTTTTCTCTCAATTCCCAAGTCCTCCTCTTTCTCTTAAATTTATAGGTAGGAGTTATTCTTTTTTATTCATTTATTTACTTAGTTATATTTAATATATTTCAATCTTAATTTAAAATTATCATAATTAATTATTTATTGAAATTAGGAAATTGTGAACCCACCATTTGAAAAATATGTTATTGTTTGAAAATTTCATAGAATGTGCTTTGATCATATTCACCCTTTCTCCCTCTAACTCTTTCCAGATGCACCCCTAACTCCCTGTCCCTAATTCTTTATTCTCCCCCACCTCTCTCTCTCTCTCTCTCTCTCTCTCTCTCTCTCTCTCTCTCTCTCTCTCTCACACACACACACACACACACACACACACACACACACACACACACATCAGGCTCAGTTTATGCATTCTATGTACTCATGATTTTGAAACCAAGCACCAGAATGTGGTTGACCTAAAAGAATACATATCCTTAAATAAAACCAACTCTTTCTCTTCAAGAAGTCTTCAACTGCCCGTAATTCCTCAGACAAGAATGGGGCCTCAAAAACCCCTCTCCTTTCTCCATGATAACATGTTGACTACTTTGATCTTATGTAGGCAATGACAGTTGCTGTGAGTTCGTGAATACAGAAATGCTGTTATTTCAGAAGATACTGCTTTCTTTGATCCTTCTAGAACTCTATCTCTTATAATACTTCTGCTGTTTCTACTTTAGTGATTCCTGAGTGTGTGTGTGTGTGTGTGTGTGTAAGTGTGTGTGTGTGTGTGGTTGTGTGTGTGTGTGTGTGATTGTGTGTATGTGTGTGTGTGTGTGTGTGTATGATAAATATCCTGTTTGTAGCTGAGCTTATTTACTGACACATATTCTCTGTTCTTTGTCTAGTTGTGAGCTTCTGTATTAACAACCATCCATTGAACTTCTCTGATGAGGTCTGAGAGCTACACAAACTAATTGGTAGAAAGACATGAATTTAGAGTGTACTTCAACAGTATACCCATTTAGCAGAACAACAGTAGTAGCTTCACTTCTTGGGACTCTAAGTTCTCTAACCATGGGTTCTTGTCCAGATTGATAGTATCAAGCACATGTTTCCTCCTGTAGAGTATGTAAATGGAGGTGGAGCTTTTCTGTCCCAACCGCCAGTTCCAAATAAACACACAAAGCTTACATTAATTACAGAATGCTTACCAATGGCTCAGGCTTATTACTAACTAGCACTTACATTTTTTTCTTTTTTTTATTTAAAAATATTTTTATTCATTTTATACACAAACCAAAGATCCCCCTCTCATCCCTCCTTCCACTTCCCCAACCCCTGCCAACTCCCCCAACCCACCCATCATCCCCTCCTTCAAAAGGGTAAGTTCTCCCATGGGGGCCAGCAAAGCCTGGTACATTCTGTTGAGGCAGAACCAAGCCCCTCCCTGCTGCATCAAGGGTGAACAAGGTATCCAAACATAGGTAATGGGATCCAGAAAGCCAGCTCATGCCCCAGAGATAGATCCTGATCACACTGCCAGGAGTCATTTAAACAGACCCAGCTACACAACTGTCTCCCATGTGTAGAGGGTCTAGTCCGGTCCCATGCAAGTTCCACAGCTGTCAGTCTAAAGTCTGTGAGTTCCTACGAGCTTGATTCAGTTGTCTCTGCAGATTTCAAATTAATCCATTTCTATTAATCTATGTATTGCCACGTGGCTGTCGCTTTACTGGTCCTCTGGCATCTTGCTTCTTGGGTGGCTGGCTCTTGTCTCTCTCCACTCTGCCCCTCTCCTCTCAGTCCTCAGTTTGATTGTTCTGCCTAACCTTATCCTACATTGCTATAGGCCCAAACAGCTTTATTATCAACCAATGAGAGCAATACATATTCACAGTGTACAGAAGGATCATCCCACAGCAGGAGTAGGCCTTAAACCCAATCCTAAAGGTGTTGGTTACCCCATAATCGTGTCACTATTGCAGCCATGAGGGTATCTTGCCAGGTCAGTCATTATTGTAGCTCATAGATTTCATAGCTCAGTAAGACTGTTGATGACTTCTCTCCTTCAGCAGCCTGAATAGAGCCTTCCAGTACCATGAAAGCTAGCAGCAAGGGAGAGAGTTTTCTGGTCACATCATGTCCTATTACCAGTGTGTCTGCTGTCCTCACCAATAAATTATAACCATCAAGTTCTTGTGTGACACCAAAACAAAAATGGCAATAGTCTGTATTTTGGGGTGATGTCTGGGACACCTACACCAACAACTGAAGGAGAGGTATCTCGCAGTTGATATTGGGCTTTTTATTTGGCAACACATGGATTCTAGTAAAAGGACATCTGTAAGGAAGTTTGAAGAGAAAGTTTAGAGAAGGAGAGCTGACTGTTATTAGCAAAAGTATTTAGAGTTTTTATATGATAAGCAAATACATAGATCTTTGCTTTGAGGTAAAGAAGAAAGAAAACAGATCTGAGAGAAAGAAATTGATGACCAAACCTTGGATTTTGCCATTAAGTGACTTATGACAGAATTACCTGCATTTATCAAATATTGTTTGAGTGTTGGAGAGATGGTTCAGTGGTTAAGAGCATTTGATGCTCATCAGTGAGGACTGGAGTTTGAAACCCAGCACCTACATAACACTGATCATGGTTTTACAAGTACCCCTAAACCTTGGTGCTAAGATCATTGGGCTTGCTGGCTTCAGTACAGTGGAAAAACATGACTTCCAGGTACGGGTAGAATTGGAGAAAGAAGGTGGAGAATGATATATAGATGATACCCTATGCCCCTTTCTGGCACATCTGCCTGCCAATCATTGCATTAGCTATTACTTGATCACTTATTGTCTTCTTATTACCATTGCTGGGCATTTATAACTCAGTAAAACAAATTCCCCCTCTTAAGAAGTTTGCAATAAAAACTCCACAAAATCAAAATTAAAGTATATACTTTCAGAGTTTATTAGTCTTTCTAGAACTCTTTTTTTTTCATTGTTGAATCAGAGGCTTGCTTGAAAGAGTAGATCACCTTTACTGTAATATTCTTTGATTTGCAAGAACAGGAATCATAGAAATGACAAGAATTGTAATGAAAACAGCAAAGAATTCCAACATAAGGAACCCATCCAGAAAACACAGAATTCCTGGCTCTTCACTTAAAATACTTTAAAAACAAAAAGGAAGCTCATCAGCATATCACAAGATCACACTTCCTAAGGAAATAATAATAATGTCACTAAATAAGGTCATAGAAATTCTGGATGTCCTTGGATTCCACTGTGCCATTTACATGAAACATTTTTTTATTATTTTATCCATGCAATAAACATTGATAAAACTTTCCATTTAAAAGGTACTAAACCTGATACCATATCCCATAATTCTCAGTTTTATAGCTATTAAGAGAAAATTCTACAGTGATTGAACATGACAAGTAGACAAGTGGTAAAAGAGATGTTATTAAATCTCCTCCTAATTCAGGGACAAAAGAGCTGCTGTTCCTAAAGATTCTGCGGTCTAGATGGCTGAGTGTCATATTCAAAAGGTCGGGGGCAGGGACAAGTTGCCTTTCCCTTTCCCTGGGTGAAATCTACACTTTTGGTGTATTCGTGAGGGATACAGAGTATTAAATTCTCAGGTGACAATACCGGGGATTTTTCCAAAATTTGTTTCTGAACTTTCTCAAGTTCACATTAACTTGTTTATTCCATATATGCTTCATTACAATTCCACTTGTACATGAAGGGAAGCATCACGTAGCAGGAGGTTTCATCATATGACGAAATCTCCCATCTTTTCCAAAGGCATTCCAACGTGGATGGAATATTAGCATTCTAGATTCGCTTGCCTGTGTCTCACATAATACTCATGCAAGCAAAACCCTGGGATTCTTTTTTCACAAAGGTACATAATTGAAAGCTGGAGAGAGCAGCTTCTCCAGCAAAGTGGACTTAGCCTTGGTGTGCTATTGTGAGTTTTCAAATAGGCTGAGGTGGTTCTTCAGGCCCTGGGCCTTCTCTTATTTGTCTGTCTTCTATACGACCAGGACCATTCACCGTAAACCTCTCTTTCAACATTATCTTCATCATCACTATCTCACTGTCGTCAACACTGCCACCCTCATAGGAATTATCTACTGTGCTTTTATCCAGTATCAATTGGTTTATGGATGGGTGGATGTAGTTATGTATGTATTTTCCATATCTCCATGATATGGGAGTTACTATTTCCTCCTTTTGGCAAATGAAATGTGAGAAAAGTAGATGACCTACTCAGAACTATGCAGTTTAAAGTGTGTGAGCCACAAGTGAAATATAGGCATCTTGAGTCTAGAGACCTCAGGTTTATTCTTCATCTTAAGAATCCTCTTCAAGGCGAAATTTGAGCACCACATGCAATACTGTACAGAGGTGACTGGTTTCCTACAGGCAGATTTGTACAAACCCCAGCTCAGTGTGATTTTTGCAACAAACTAGACTGGGAATTTAGCATGGAAATACCTTTCAGATTATGTAGAATTATCTCTCTTGTGTAGAACCCTCTTTAAACTGGGCTACTTTAAAATTTACCAAAGCATCCAAAATTGATACCAAACAAAGCATAGATGTCATAGAAATAGAATGGAATACTGGTTGCTGAAGACTGGGACGTGGATGGATGACAGAGGGGTATAAAAGGAATGATTAACATGGGAAGATGAGTAGGAGGGCCATCAACTGTTCTACAGAACAATAGGGTAATTATGGCCTACTATAATTAATTATATGTGCATATAAAATAGCTAGTACATATGCTTTTGAATGTTGCCAATACAAATAAATGACAAATATTTGAGGTGATGAATATGCCAGTAACTGATTAGTTACACTAATCTGATCATTACATTCTCTACTTGTGCATTGAGATGTCACACTGCACCTCACAAATGCATATAATCTCTGTGTCAGTTTTCCAAAAAATGATGCCACAGTATTGGAAACTTGGCATCTATCAGCAACAAAACACTTACTGTAGACATCCCAAAGGGCTACATGATGCTCTTTCTTTTCCAGTGTCCTGCTCAAAACAGGAAACCTCTCAATGCCCACAAAAGGCACAGTCTTCCCTTGGCTCTTTACTAGGACATACACCTGTTTAAATTTTACCAATCCTTTATTGCTCTAAGAAAGAGGGAAAATTATCTTATGCTTCCAAGTAGAAGTAGCAATATGTCATTTATTTTCCTCCAAATTTAGTGTTTTATTATCTCACTTTTATTTATTGTGATCGTAATGGCATGTTCCATTCCAAATCTGGTCTTCTGCATCGCCCACAGTAGAAATATATATATAAAAAATAAAAGCATGCTGAGTGTAAAGGCTCTTGATATGGAGCAGTAACAACAAGTTTTCATGGAGAGACCAATAAAAGGAAATAGTCATAAAGCAACTGAACAACTTGCCTTTGTGTTTGAAAAGCAAGGAGAGTGACGCTGAGGACTTGATGCTTGTTTCCACGTAGCTTTGCCAAATGCACGAGAAACTCTGCAAATCCTTCTGGAGATGCATTAAAACATGGATCCATTTCAGTGGAAGTATCTGAAAGCTTGATTCATGAGCTGAAAAGAAAGCAAAGTTGCATGGATCGTGGAGGGTAAAACAACTGCTTTCACATGTAAACATGTGGTTGGGATTTTGTTAGGAAGCTAACATGGAGAGTTGAGATGCCTCACCTGATCAGCTTTCAACTCCAGTTGTCACTCTGGGTTTGGGTAAATCCTACTGAGGTAGCATATGATAGGATACTATTCAGAGGGAGAGGCTGGAGACATCTCATTGGTTAAGAGCACCAGCTGCTCTTGCAGAGGATTCAGATTTGATTCCCAGCAATCACATGCCAGCTCATAACTGCCTATAATTCCAATTCTTGGGGGTATAGTACTATCTTCTGGCTTCCAGGGGCACTAGGCATACATAGTTCACAGACATCATGCAGGCAAAACACACACACACACACACACACACACACACACATACACACACACACACACACCTATATATATATATATAACAAACAGAATATTCCAGGGTTTTGGTATTGCTATCAGGAAAAAATTCGATACAAAGCAGGATACAAACATGCATGTGTATATAGGGACATCCTCTTCTTACCTCTACCCAAAGTGCATACTCTCTGGTGCTTATCAAATTATTTGTTAAAAACCGTTCATTGTCTTTTCCTAACAAAGAGCAAGTGATGCACACACATACTGTCCGGGCATTGGGAAGGCATGGGGAAGTTCATAAAGCATTCAGGTTGCACAGAGGATAGTCTTTAGTGAGGCTCTGAATTCACTTCTACTTTGGCTGCACTGGGATTTTTAAAAATCTTTACTTGTGCTTATTTGGACAGGGTGGCTATTCCTCTCCAGCTGATACTTCCTTTCAATAAATGATCTTGACACAATTTCCATGCCTCAGTTCCCATAGCCCCAAGAGATGGGCTCTATCTTCCCCTATCTGCAGCCTTAAATAATCTTCCCTCCAGGAGCAAGAATGCTTGCTTTTATATGCTATGAAATCCGCACACAGTGGATTGTCCCGTTTTTCTCTCATTCGTTTGCTTTTTCACACTCAACCAGGCAAGGTTATTTTATGATTCCTTTATTTTATTCCAAAGCTTAAACTTCTTTCCTCTCTTCCCACACACAAGTCTCCAGGGCTGAAATAAATCATCACTCTTTGTTTGCTCAGCGTCTCCTCTTGTCTCTTTGGAGAGGCCCTCAGAATCTCCTATCTTTCATAAGCTGTGTGAAATATGGTGACATGAAATGTCTTTCATATTTAATTTTCAAATTTAATAAAACACATCTTTCTCTTTTTTTCCTTGCCTCAGCGACCAATTCCCACCTCACAAATAACTACATAAGTTGGAAATGTACTTAGAAAACTTTTCTACTTTATTTTATGCCTTTGTTGTCATAATAGCATGTGTGGATAGATTTCCATGTTGACTAAACAAAAAGCATTACAAGATTTCAAACACACATACTTTCGCATATTACTCGAGTATTTCTGCTGGGTAGTTGTCTTAGGGTTTTTATTGCTGTGAAGAGACACCATGACCACGGCAAGTCATAAAGAAAACATTTAATTGGGGTGGCTCTCTTACATTTTCTGAAGTTCAGTCCATTGTCATCATGGTGTGGAGCATGGAGGTGTGCAGGCAGATGTGGTGCTGCCTACATCTTTATATGCAGGCCACTGGAAGTCAACTGAAACACTGGGTTGTATCCTGAACATAGGAAACCTCAAAACCCATACCCACAGTGACACACTTCCTCCAACAAGGCCACACCCACTCCAAAAAAGCCACACCTCCCTGTGAGATTATGGGGGCCAATTACATTCAAACTACCACAATAGTCTATAGTTGTTCATTCTGCTTTCCTTACATCTTTTCTGCATGTAGGGAAATTGGAAAGCTCAGAGTTATACTTTCTGTAACCTCTTGGTAGAGAGATTCTAGATTGATACATGTGAGAAATCTGGAAGATACATGTGAGTGGAATATATCTTACTGATAGTTTATGATGGACTGACTCACTAAAAAGCAAACTCATGTAAATATCAGCTTTATCCAGCAGCCATTCTGTGTCCAGGATGTAGTCTCTTAGACACTGAGAGACAGTGGTGGTGGAGGGGCCTATTTCAGCTGCTTATTTCCTACTTTGAACTTGAGTATGGTGGCCTCTGAGATAGTTACAAGTACTTCTATTACTCTATTCTCAGACATTTTGTGTGTCATTCCAAGACTAAACCTAATCTACTTCCTTTATCTTCTACAGTTCTGGCAAATATCTCATTTGCCATAATAAACGTCCTTCTATTTAAAATACCTGAAGCTATTTCTGGCTCCTGCACTGAATGCAGATTAACATACTCCTTCATTGCTTATTTATAGAATATGAATTACTGGGACCCTCCATGATGTGTTTCTCCCATCAGGCTTTCACTGGCTCTGCAATCTCAGTTGTTAGAATTTTAGTCAGCATGTACATCCTCATTAAGCCTTCAAAAATCTTTCAGTGCTTCCATATTCCCGTCCCTTGGATGTGTCACTCACTATTTAATATGTGACACCCACTTTCCCCTCCTCCTTGCCTCCTTTGCTCCTCCACCCAATTTAAATATTTTCAGTTTTCTTGGAGCCCTTAAAGCAAAACTATTTCTCTTGCATTTGTTATGTAATTCCATTAATGCTTTTGCCATGAATTTCAGATGGGACTTTAAGTCTTGTAGACGATATCTTCTTGATCTCAAACATCTTCTATTCAATTTTCTCTCAAATACGTAAAAAAGGGGACCTAATGATAATTATGCAATAAATGTCCAATTGGAGGTTCCTGGCTGTCTAATTTATATTTGATGCAATTTGCAACCAGTTATAAATAATAATAATAGCCTGTTGGCTTGAAATTTTCCAGCAATAACTTTTTTCCTACCCATATATATATATAATTCACAGTTGGTTTAGTGTGAGTCTACCATGCTTCCAACAAATGTATTTGAATGTGGTGTGATTTAAACTACCAGTGGGAAGAAACTGAATCTTGTCAGTATGTTTGATATGGGTCTTAGACATGGGAGAGCTTCAACCTCTAAGAGGAGGGTGATAATTTAAATACTCAATTGTCATCTGTTGCACTGTCAACCAATGTCTTTGATTTTTGAAGAGATAAGTTGCCATATTTACTATTCCATATGCTCAAAGAACAATCAAAAGTGCCTCCTCCCTTGAGAAGCAAGCTTACCGCACGTGACTATTATATTGTTTCTGAACACTGGCACTTCTTTTTATTGCATTCAATATTTGAATATGGCATAGTCAATTTTATGACAAATTGTCTGATAACACTTAAAAGTGCTACATTTCTCTATGAAAATTTGCTTTGTTCTTTCTTATTTTGAAAGACTATTTTTCTTAAGAGGAAAACAGTATGTAATTATGAGAATTCCAAGTCAAAGGATAATATAAAAATTTGCCATTGCTTAACAGAATTTGAGAGAATCTTGATTTTTTCTGGCAGTATGTATTTTTTAACAATTTAAAATCAACCTCTTTACTATTGCTTTTCATTAGGAGAGCTCTTATTCCAAAGTAACCTAAAAGCAAGTTTTTAAATTGAAATTTATAATCACCATTACATGCTTTTATGTTTTCTTTATATGACACCCAAAACCAAAAGTCAGTAATGAATGTGAAATATTTATTAGGGATGAAGGTATAAAACGACCATAATAGAAGACTGACAGATTTTATATCGTTTTGTAAGTATTTCTAAGCTCCCTAAAGAAATATATTCCCTCCTTGAGAAACACACAGCAAATGTGTTCATGTAAATGTGAGATTTTCACATGAAGTACATTCCAATTCACCTTTACAAACTTGAAATATTTGCACATTTGAAAATGAAAGTTGGACTTTCTTACTTATTAGATAGTGTTGGAAACATTTGAATCAATTTGCCTAGTGAGTTTTGGTGTTTTTGTACTGTCTCTATTCACTTTAGGCTCCTTTTGAAAGATAAATTATTATGTTTTAAGAGTATTATTAAGAGTAAATTCACTTTTAAAACACTTGTGTTCAAATTTAAGCATTCAATAATCAATTAATATTATGGCCACCCTCAGGAAATATAATGGACCCCCCACACAAAATTTAGCCTGCATATGAGAAATAATGAATGACATATCTTCTGAGTAATGAGATATCTTGAGAGAAGATAAGATTCCTCAAGCAAATGATAAACAAGGAAAGAGAGTATGTAGAAAAAAAAGAGAGATGCTTGAGTTTTTAATTGTAGATGAAAGTAAGCATGTGAACAGGGTTCCTTTGTGTGGGGTGCATCCTGTTGATATCAAAAGAGGGAACACCTATACTTCTTATCAACCGTTGAAATATGGGTCAAAAAGGGGAGAAGAAAGGTGTATATTTCAAAGCTGCCAGTGGCCAACTGTAGAATTTAAATCAAGCCCTGCTATAATCAACCTTAGAGTTTTCTCTCTTTGCTTATTGAGCTCCCTTTGAGAACAGAAGTAGTTGTTTCCTCCAAAGCTTTAGATCAGCCTGGTAGGCACAGCAGAGTGATATGGTGTATACTATGCTGTCACTGTAGGTTCATATTCCACATACCATTCATTTGTGCCCAGTGAACAACGTTTAATCTCTTTTCATTGTTGCTGGTTATTCATTTACATTTTTCAGCTCTACAATGAGAAACAGAACAGTGAAAATGCAGAATGTCTGGCACACAGCAGAGGAGGAATAGCTATTGCTGTACTATATTTGAGATTTTTCTCACATTTTAACCATGTTAGATCTTTTGGTTCTTGTGGCAAATGTATATAATGGTAGAATGGATAAAAATAAAATGACACTTCTGTTAAAGGTCAACAAAGCAAAGTGGCACTCAACGATTTTAATCCCTAATAACTATTGCAATAAGGTGAAAGTCAAGAGAACAGAAATCAACTTTAAGTGAGGGAAATTAAAATTTACACATAGCTGAGGTGGGGGATTGATCCACGGAAAACATCTGGCTTTGCTAACTGTCACTTACAGAATTTTAGGTCCTGTCTTCACACAGAGACAGAAACAGGGACCCTGACATCCTGTATTTTCCAGAAAGATAAGCTATTTTGGTAGACTTAGTTTTTTCTCAAAGAAGCACTTAAAGTACGGATGAGGTCATGTGAGTCACATAGCCATGAGCTGTGAGAAGCTGTATCCATGCCTGTCTGTCTGAGTCTGAGTCTAGGTCAAGGCTAGAGGCTAGCTACAAAAAAAGGTTCAAAGGAACCTGGCTGCACTTCTCACAGGCAAGAATCTTTCTCATCTTGAACAGGAATATTGGAGAAATTGCTCAGAGGATTTATGATAAACTTGCTTAGATAAATATAAACATTCTTGATTTTATTTAGAAGCAACATTCTTAACATATGAAGTCATTCCATGAAGTTTGGCAAATAACAGTTTTATTTTTCTTGGTATATTAGGAAGGTAATTAAAATCATCTTTATTTTAAAATAAATATTGATTCACAGGAAGTTTCAAAGAAATGCATGGAAGAATTCATGTGTCTTTCGCCCAACTTTGCTCAGGGGTAACATCTGAAATAATCATAAAATATCAAAACAAAGAAAGTGACAGTGATAAAAGCCACAGAGCATATGGCAATTTCTGAGATTCAGTTTTATGTAGGAAAGTCAGTTCTCTGACTCTACAGTGGTGTTTGACAGATAAAATTCAGAGAAGAAGGATCCACTGGTCATTATTTTCCCACAGCAAGCATGGGAGTGTGCCCATGCCACCAGCACATTGTTGGGAGAGCCACTCCCCATTGTTTACAAGCTGATCTCTCTCCTTATTCTCTTCTACCATTTTCTTTTCACTTTGGCTTCGACACAATTTCAGACTCACGTAAAATTCCCAAGAATTTTCCTATAGGAATTTACACATGTGTACAAAAACATATATGCATGCCATAACACTTAGTGAAAGAAGAAGCCAAGGAGAGTTTGGATGTGTGGAAAGGAAAGGGGAGAAATATTGTAATTAAATTATAATCTCATAAATAAGCAAAAAAAAATGTAAAAAAGACAACTTACCATGGAATTCTCAAAAGAATTTACCTAGATTCTCCAAATAGTGACATTTTCACCTCACATCCGTTGCACTCACCTCCTCTTCTCTCTCCCCATCAATGAATGCATGTATATGCACAAATATAGATAAACACACAATGCACATTGTAACAAGTTATATTTTTGTCCCCTTCCTTCTTATTTTATGGCATAGAAATTTGATATGCTTGGTTATTTCCCAGGTAAAAGGAATGTTTATTATATCCAAACATTGGATTACCCTAGGTGACAACATTGTCTTTTTATTGTAACACAATGACACCCAAATAAGGTTGCTACTAGAATAGTTAGGGTCAGAGTCTGGATCCTGGCAGTGCTTACTAGCTAGGTTGTGACACTCGTCCTCAATAGTCCAATTAAAGACACAATTAATGATAAAAAGGTGAAAAGGCAAAGAATTTCAGCTCCATGTCCATGGCCCACGTGCTGACATGGGCTTTAGGTTTGTATAAAGAAGTTTATATATTAGATTGACAGAACTGTGTGAAATCTCTTTCCAGGAGACCAGCTCCTCTGGTGGCTGGCACTGTTCTTCAGCCTTTTCCTTCTCCTAAGAGGAGATGTTGGGGAAATTTCAATTTCCTGGCAGGGGGAAGAGGGAGGAGTCATCATCTTAGTAGTCTGTGTGGCTTAAATTTGCCCCCTTAACCTGACAGGAGTGTTATTGGGCTAGTTATCAGGAAACTCAACAGCTGATTAGGTTGGAAGGCTTAGTCTAAGTTCTTCTATCTAGGAATGGCAGAAGGCTAGACACCCTACAACTGTTCGTCACACTTATGTGAAGAGTCCTTTGGAGAGTCCTGAATCACAAGGTTCAGAGAGCTTCTGAAGTACCTGACACATGGCAGTACCTCAAGGTTGGTGACCTCATAAAGACATAGACGTTTAACAAAGTTTTTAATCTATCTGGTCTTATGGGTCTCTTCTGATTGCTCATCTATGCCTTTTATGAGAAACAAATAAACACACATATGTGTTTCCTTGAGTTCTGTCCAAGGAAAACATTGAAATCAAAGAGGAGATCTGATCATTTGCAATGATAACTGACAATCTGAAATACAGGTCACAAATGGGAACTGTGGTAGTATCTAAAGTGGAGAGACATCATGGAACTCCACTAAAGTAGAAAGTATTGTGAGACTGAGTCCTTAATAGATGACATGCACACTGACTCTAGTTAGTATTAGAATTGAGTTAAAAGTACAACATCCTGCCAGACTTTCCCAGAAAACCAGATGATGGGAAGAAAACTCCTTATGAATACATAAACTTGTATATATCCTCCAAATACTACAGTGTTTACCACAGAAGAAGAATGCTCTTTTGCTAAACCCCAAACAAATGCTAAAATGAGGATATCAGCATTGACACAATACTATTATAAACTCTACAGACTATTCAATTATATACTTTATAGCAAATGCATCCAGTTATGGTCATCATGTATATTTAATCTGCAGCAGTTTCCCAATATTCCTTCTTCCACAGCACGGACATTGATTAAGAGTGCAGGCCAGATATTTTTTTTCAAATGTCTGTCAATTTAGGTTTGTCTTCTCCTTCCTGGTGTGTAGGTTCAAGTTATGCATTGTTAGCATGAGATACTACTATCTTAATCCTGAGTTCTCAGAGATTCATATGAGGAGAAGAAATTCCATTTGTCCCAGTTATTAGACATATTAGCTTTGATCTACCTGTAAAGATTGCTTAGGAAGATTAATGTAAAGTTATTTTTATTTGTATTTGCTAAACTTAGAGCATTGAGCTCCTAAAGGCTCATCTCTCTCTCTCTCCTTCCCTCCAATCTTTTAAGCTTCAAACGCTTCTTCTTGTACTTACTTATAATTGCACTACATAGAACTGACCTTTGTTATATTCTTTATTATCTTGAAAAGTAATTGTATCATTCTTGTATAATTCTAATAAATTAACACCCTTTATCAGCAAGGATTTTTATAATGTCTGTCCTTGTACAATCTAGAAAAATAGAAGTTTCTCAATAGCTATTAATTGAAAAAGCTAGTCGATGGACAAATGAATTTCATGAGGAATAATGAAGGGTTATTATCTTCTCTATTTGATAAAGAATAGTGGAGATCAGCAATGTGATTAAATTATGACAGCAAGTTCTGAGCTGAGCACATAATGAACACGATTAAGCTTATTTTGTTTGAATCCAAGAGCCTGCTTTAAGTTAACAGAGCCCCAAATGGATACAGAAATAAAACAAAACAGAACCTTTTTATGTTTAGATGGAAAGTCCAAGCCAGATTCGGAAGTGTTTTGTGACAGCAGCTAGTGAAACAATAATCTATGAAGCAATCTCAAATTTAGAGCTCTCCAGCAGTAACTGGCATTCCCTCTCACACATCTGGAGTCAGGTGAGGTTGACTGATCTACTCTGGGATCTGTTGGACTGGCTCCTGGCTTCAGATTGGATCAACGTATAGCCAGCTTGCCTTTTATTCCTGGTATCAGCAGGCAATCCAAGACCAAAGGAACAACAGGAGCAGGCCATGCCACGCAATCCTTCTCAAGGCTGATGCTCATAGCTAGCACTCTGGAATCCACTTCTCTCCGTGATCCAGAGTGAAGTTCTTGCCTAAGCCAAATTTCTTTAGGAAAGGCAAAACAAACCCCTGTAGGTACAAAAGGACTATCAAAACTGAGAGAAACAAACAGTAATTGGGTCCACTCCAGAAATACGAATGGGGATGGATACATGCAAACTTCAAGGGATATAGCCAGACAGAAAATGCATGAGAGACTTCTTAGGTACTTGTGTACCTCCATGTAAGCATGTGTCTTTTCTTGGCCTGTTCCTCTTTACTCTCCATACACTACACATTTCTTTCTCCTACTTAAGGGCCCCCTGGCTACTCCCCTGATCATATAAATGTACAGCCTGAAGCATTTAAACATTTTTAATTTCATCATATGTCCAACTTACGTAAGTCTAAGAATAAACACTAGAAACTATCCTGTACATCAGGTGATATTCCTACAACTTGCAGGGGAGATATTTTATATAAACCAAAATGATATAATTTATACCTTAAGTGTTTCCCAAAGGTCCATACATTGAAGTGTTACCCTAGCTTGGTGCTGTTTGTAGGTGATGTAATTTCTAAAAAGTGGAAAGTATCTTTAAGTCATTGGAGAGGTATGCTTGAAAGGATTAGGGACCCAGAGCTGCTTCTTTTTCTATCTTTTGTTTCATGGTCACGAGCTAAGCATCTTTTATGCTCTGAATTATCCTGAGATATTCTTTCTCCAACCTGTGACCTGAAAGCATTGCTTTTACCCAATCGTAGACAAAAGCTCCAAAATTGTGGTCCAGAATAAACCTTTTTAAAAAGTTAGTTATGTCTGGTGTTTTATGAGGACAAGCTGAACAATCCACAAAACAGCCACTATCCAATGATGTTTATTTCACCAAATATTTCAGCACCAAATTACTAACATATATTTGATGAGAGAAATTTGAAATTCAAATGATATTTTCAAGGACAATACAGTTAAGTAACTAAAATGCATAATAATAAATTTGGGCATGAAGGTTCTAGATGTAAAATATTTTTCTTCAGATATGGTCATACACTTTATATTTTAGAGCCCATAGCTACCCAAATTGTGGTCTGTTTTTTATGGTAGTGTGCATATTCTGACAACCAAAAACAATATTTAAATATTTAGCATGAGAATATGTGATAACAGCTTTGTTTTCTCAAGTAGGTACAGCAGGTCTTTATATCAAAATGAAAACCAACCCAATTATCTTTTGACAGAGTTTTCTTTTATCATAGAGAAAAGATCATTTATAGAATTGAAAGGAGAAAGGATAACAAAATTTATTTACTGAACTTTAAAAGAAAGAAAAACATGAAGAACTGAAGAATACTTCTACAGATCAGAAACCCCAGGAATTGTGTATTAACCCTCTGATCCCCGGTGCCCATCATAAAAATATACAGAGCTATAGCTCTTAACTTAAAGATATGCTTTCTGCCAGGCCAACATTCTGTTATACTTATTATCAACCTACTTTTTGTGACTATTTTCTTTCTCAGTGGAATAAAGCGCAATAAAAAATAGCCATTTCCATGGACTACATTGGTCACCAGGGGAACTAAACGTGTCTGAGTGTGTCAGATATTCACAGCCATACTTCTTGGAGCAGCTCCCTTAAATTCTCCTTGATTTTATTCTAAAGCGTTTCCAACAGATACCATACACATATGTTCAAAGATTGGAGACATTTCCGAAGGTTTCATGCTAGTGATTTGCATTCCTAATCAAATGTATCTCACACAAATGTAATGGCAAAAGATAACACTCGTGGTGTGTGAAGCATGATAGTTCTTCCCTATTACTTCTCAAACTTCTTTGCCTGTCTGAAAGTCAACAGTAACAGCAACCATTGTCAGCCTATACTATAGCTCTCCTTAGGAGACAAGTCAGTCTCTGGGGGAAACTGTGCCATGAATCAGAACTGTTCATTTCTCATCTATAAGGAAAGAAATACACGGCTTTCTGGAGGCCAGGTTCAGACCTCAGAAAGTTTCTTTCTTGCTTTATCTTGAGTTGCACATCATTCGCAGTGTGGTTTTTTTTAAGTGCCAGGCTGTGTTAGAATAACAAGGACATTGCTAGGCTCACATCAAGAGCTGGGCTGTGGATAGAAACCTGATTTCCACCTTCGTTCCCACTGCTCCTCCTTTCTCTCCCCATGGCATTTTTCCTCTTCCTTCATTTCTCTCCCAGATACAATTACGAGATGTGATTTATTGAGTAACAGATTTCCATACACCTTGCTAAGCTTGTATTTCCTTTATAATGGGATTTCAAGGGTTTTTAATCACAGAAAGAAGGAGTCTTGGGAGTTCAGTCATTTTCCAGGCCAGGATAAAATTATTATATTTTATCTGTTGGTACTGTCTTTTCTGTATATCAGTTTAAAATTGTATGGTGAGAATATGTTCAAGGAACCATTATTTGATAGACTGATTCTCCTGAAGAAAATCTACATATATTATGGATTTCTCTAGGTAAGACTTCTTCTCATATAATGATGTTTTAAAATAAAAAAATAGTATTTTTACTATCTTTTTTAGCCCTTTTATGGTGGTAAAAATCATGTAATATAAAATTGATCATCTCCACGCTTTAAGAGTTCAGTTGAATTGTGTTAAGTATATTCTCATGGCTATAAAATAGATGTCCTGGGCAATTTTGTCTTGTAAATGCATTCATCAACAGCCATCTTTCCCCCACCTCCAGTGCCCAGTAGCTTCCTCTGCATTCTGCTTCTCTGAACTAATGATTTCAGATAGCTCATATAAGAAGAAGCATAGACTATCTGTATTTTCAGGACTTACTTCATGCACCTGAACGTATTCAAATTTTATTCATGTTGCAGCACATGACAGGACTTGCACACTTCTGAGGTCAAGTCATGCTCCATTGAAGGTATAAACTGTATTTTGTTTTCCAAATTAAGCCATCATTATTTTGGGGCAACGGCCACTTCTTATCTGTTTGGAACAATGCATGAGTGAATGGGTATGTAGAAGGATTATCTCATGAAAAGAATGGAATTCATCACAGGAACTGCAAAATGTCATCTGAACTAAATCTGGGCTATAGCTTACCAATTTCTCCAGTGCACAATAGCACAGAATATCGAGGATTGAATGGAGAGTGGCATATACGTTTGATTAAAAATATGATGATTCACATGGCTCAAGGCAACCTTGAAGAAGAAGAATAGGAAGAAGGTGTCAGCGAGGCACATGTGCAGGGTTATTCCTGTGTTTTCTTTCCTCACGGTAGCAGAAGGCTGAACTTTGTTTTCTATGCCCATTCCCTGCAGAGGGCATCTGGGTGTGTTATGTGACATCTGACAGTGATTTGCTTGACCATGTTGGTTTTTGGATGGTAGAATGTCAAGACCCACTTTAAAGCTAGCTCGATTTCCACATGGCTCCTAAGGTGACCAATAACAATTCATTTGTCAGTTGTAGTTCTAAACAGTGACAGAACTTAGAACTTAGAACTCAATGAGAGTTCTAACCAGAGACAGTACTTAAGCCATTCCCAATAAAATGAAAAATAAAATATCGGGGAAGTACTTGTCTCAATGCTGTTCAAAGAGATGCCCAGGCTCACTCAGGTAGAGTTGTGGTAAATGTTCAGACAGTGATTATTCAACACAATACACAGTGTTGTTCCAATCTGTTTGGTTGGTGTCCCTGTCTGGATTGTATACGCCATTGAAACAGAGTCTATGCCTTACTCAGGGAGGTGTCACACAAGTTACATCACCAAAACAAGCAACTGGCCTCTGATCTCTTTAAGTTTTGTTTTGGCTCTGATTAGGATTGTGCATGTCTAATTATAACAAAGTATATAGCTGAAAATGGTTGAAATACTATACCAAAGCGACATTACCAGGAAACATTTCTTCAGAGGTCTACTGATTAATTTGAACTATAAATCACTCAATCAGTGAGTTAATTGAGAATACTCATTTGTATGTGTGGTTAATATAACATTATCAAAGTTATTTTTAGACCACACCTTTAGCACTTTAGCAATAATCCAGAGCTACTTGGAGTCCTATTTTCTCCCCCAGGGTGACTTCATGCGCTGCATTCTGACAGGAGAAAATACCATCTCTATTAGGAATGTTACAAGTACTGTATCATAAATCAGGAAACTTGAATGGGCTGAGGGAAGGGAGGCTTCTACAAGGAAGGAAAATGAAAGCACATTTTGAAGGTAGCTTGTGAGGGTAACCAAATCCGTTTATCCCTTTGATGAACTTCACCCTTACACTTCTGGGCTCAGTTTGTATCAGAAAGCTAATTCCAGGTGTAGCTTCCACAGTTTGCTTGCTATCGCTGAGCACCAGCTAATGCCCTGTAAATACTACCCCGTTATCTCCCTAATTGAAGGCACACAGCTCAAAGGGAACTGTGTTTACTTTCAAAGTAATTAAATAAAATGTCTGAAAGGATGGAGACTCGATACCAACCTGTCTGCCATTCAGAAACACTGAATGACCTCAGATTTCCTTTTCGTGCTCAGGTATATAAATCCCCAGAAAGCTTTGGACATAAAGAATTAGATTTGTTTGGCCTATTAGTTTTACACACATATGCATGCACGTGCGCTCACACACACGTACACACACACACACACACACACACACACACACACACACGCACTTCAATTTCATAACTCTTTTCAAGTGTATATTTAAAGAAATGCCTCAAAAAGAAAATATGTGTACCTTTAAATACATTAACTTCAAACCAATAGCTAAGAAAAAATACATATTGTGTAACAAATGTTTTGTTTCTTGTATTTGTTTTGAGATAGGGGTTTAGCTTGTAGTCCAGGCAAGCCTTGAACTCATGGCAATCGTATTACCTTGGACACCAACAGGTATGAGGCATAACACATAGTTGGCAAATGTGCTATATTTAAAATGAAAACTCCTGAGCAATCCAGGAAAGAGCAGGGCGCAGGGAGAGAAAATGACTCCTTCAGCAGTGAACTCAGAAAGCCCTTCTTTCCAGTTACGTGAGCTTCTGGGGTGGTAATGGCATTTGAATTGATTGTTTCAATACCCTATTCCACTTATATTTTTAAGATGTTTAAGAACATTAAATTGGGACTGGAGATATATCTCAGTGCTTAAGAGTACTTGCTGCTCTTGCGGAGGACCTGGTTTTAGCTCCCAGCACCTGCCAGTCATCTCTCAGTATTCTGTAACTCTAGTTCTAGGGGATCCATCCAATATCCTCTTTTGCCTTCTGAAGGCACTGTACACATAGGCCACAAAAATACATGTAAGGCAACACAGCCATATATATATATAACCTTAAAATTTCTTTAAATTAAATATATCAAAATTCTTAGGACACTAAAATTGAAAATCATTCAGTCAAATTTTCAGTGTCACAATAATGAATTTGGAGTGTTTGCAAATAGTCTGTATACTTTTCTAATGGCAATAAGGCATACAAAGCCAATGGTATTGCTTACATATCAAAGTGTCTTTGGTGTAAATTATCAACAGCCAAAATACAGTCTATTAATACATCTACCATAACAGTCCCTTCAGCATCTGTACTGGAACATACATAAAGATACTTCTGTATTGAATTACTTTAAAGATCCCAATCTCATTAAAGACACTGCAAACCCAAAAGTCTATCTTAATCTTCTCAAGTAATTTTAATGAGTTATTTACAAACTCAAGAAACAAACTATATTTACCCTGTTTCTATTGTTCCTTATCACATGAAGAAACTGTGAACAATAAATGAAATGCTGAGAGACATTGTGAATGGAAAGTTTGGGTGGGTATTGGTTTATACTTTGCTCTGAAAAAGAATATTTTGCCATCATTATGATACACTTTAGAGAGTTTGAAAGCTATCTATGGAACACTAAAACACATGATAAGTGACTAATAGATTTTAATTATCAAGTTGTAATAATAAAACTGGCCACTGAGCATCCTTGTGGTTTTGGTAAATGAATGTTGCTGAGAAATGACCCAGCTGCAGCCCCACTAGAATTACTCACCTAACTCACAGGATTCTGTTTTAGAATGTGGTGAGCATGCTGAATTACTATAAGCGCAGCTTTGATATGATATATTCCTAGGATAGAATATCTTAGTTAACCACTGGGGTTGTATAAAAAATTAGAAGGGCAGGCAGTAATACTAGGACTTGCCTTATTTTCTGCAGTCTGTTCTTCATTGGTTCTTCTGCCCTCAACCAGGAAAAAAAACATGGAAAAGAACTCTTGGATCATGTTCAACTAAGCCAGGTGTTAGACCTACTTGATAGGAAAATAGTCCAACAAATCATAAGTTGATTTTCTTACAATTAGAATCTCAAATTACATAAAAATAATTTAGGGGAAATCACATGCTTAACTGTGGAATAAGGCATGGAGCAGCTGGAACAAGACCCCATTCTTTGAATTATTTCTTTATTGTAATGCACTGGGCACTCTCAAATTTCTCTTCTAAATCCAAATCCTTCTTGGATTGGGGTATGTGTCAGTACATGAAAGCCTTTGATCTGCACCCAATTTTTGTGTAGAGCTCCTTCCCTCTTTTCGTAGCCTGGGAGAGCCATCCTTTGTTGACTACTGACTTTAACACTCCTTGCTTCCCTTTCAAGAATAAGATTTCAGCCCCATGTCTGTCTTGAGGTCCTAATGGAAATTATTTAAGAAAATGCAAATTCCATTGAAAGAGTGACATGATGGATTTGGACTTTCTATTATCTTCACTCCCACCAGAACACAAATGACAATCCTAGTCAATCCAATTAAAATTTATAGCACACTTCCTGTGCTAAGGGCTTTGTCTTCAGAGCTAAAAAGTTACAGATAAATGAGGAGAGTTAATCCTTGACATCAACTTCTATCTAGTGTGGAAAATGAATAGTAAAGATCTGACTATCTGAGACAAGCACTGGGTCTTCTCTGCGTGTTTCTCATTAGAGAAGCATGAAACGATGGGCTTGGAACCAAACAATCCAAACAAAACAAAATCCTTCATGTCCTAACAAAGGACACTAACTGGGAAGATGTCAGAGGGAGACACCATGCGGGAGAGAGTTGGGAAGTATAAAAGCAAATGTGGAAGGCAGTCGGGACCTGACTTTCTGCCCACAGTGTTTCTTTAAAGAAGTACAACTCTTCCTTTGTTGTGTCTATTTCCTCTGTAAGAAGGCTTTATATGTCAAAGTCTTGTCTGCTCAAAGACAAGGATAGACATTTGGACAAACAAAGGAAATAAAGTAGAGGGTTCAGGACTGTTGAATGAAGTGCTCAGTCAGCAGTTAGAACCAGGGACACCAGAGGCCAGGATTCTTACAGTACAGAGGGAGGTAAGAAGCCCCAGCTGGTTCCCTCCTCTGCTTGCCTTCCTGCTCTGTGTGCCTGCGAAATCTCCCTGGCAAATCTTCCTTCTCCCCTATCCCCTCCAGCAACACTCGTAAACCTGAACTTCAACATATTTTTGGACCTGACTCTTTGGATGGAGGATGGAGTTCGTGGAAACAAAAGTGAGTATTGTTCTTGGACTACCTGGCCCTTCTGAGGTTTGTTGAAAGGCTTCCTTGAGGCACACGAGAAAGTAAGACAGAACAGGAAAACAACCCAAGGTGGGAAATGAGAGAAATTAGTTTAGAAAGGCAGAGTGCCCTAGGGGAAAAAAAAAAGAGTGCAGAGTGAACTAATTTGGGAAGGTAAAATGACAGTGTTGGAAACCTAGGGACAGTAGGAGTTCCCACCTGGGGAAAAAGTGAAGACTATTTCACTAGTTTGTAATATTCGCCAAACACACAGAGAAAATGACCATTGCCTTCTAGTTCAGAATCTATCAATGCCAACTTTACCCCGCAGCTGGTGCATACATTTTCTTCCTCGAAAATTAGTTCATCCCAATAAAGTTTGCCATTTATTGACTTTTTTTTCTTCATTGAGCTTTGATAAACTTGGCGATTATTTTATCTCCTAGAACCATTGATGATGCAGAAGGAGTACATGCCTTGAGACAATGCCTGTACTGCTGACAAGATTTCCATGAAAACACAGGACATAAGAGAGCTCTCAAGATGTTCACTTCAATGACGAATCTCCATGTTTTAAACCAATTTATCACAAGAAGACAGAGTAAGTAATGCAAGCTGAGACAATGTATGATCAAAACAAGTGAAAATATCTACGTGAAAATATTAAGAGAGTCCAAAGTCTTTTAGTTTGGCATAGCATTTATCAGTAATAATATTTGATAAGTACAAGTTTTATTCTATTAAGTTATGGACATTTTCCACTAATGGTTATGAAGTTTTCTCAAAACCTGTGTGAACTGAACATTACTATTCTCCTATGATAAACAAAACAAAAACAAAACACAAAAAAAACAAAAAGAGCTGGCTGCTAATTATAGTCATGATTTTATTTTATTTTATTTTATTGGGCTGGGGGAGGGTGATTTTGAGACAGGAGTTCTCTGTGTGGCCCTGGCTCTCCTGGAACTCTATAGACCAGGATTATATGATTCTTATTCTACACTTTTCTCTTTCAAATATATGAAGGATTCCACAGAACATCCAAACATCCAAGCATTTCAGAGGGAGGAACCCTCCAGGCAAGACTGTAATTTCACAGTGCTTTACCTCTCTAATAGTGCCTTCCTCTGTTAAAAAAATAACAGCAAACAAACAAAACAAAACAAAAATAAAAACAAAAAACCTCTAAACATTAATTTTACCTGAAAAGGATAGCAAAACACATTTTTTCATTGAAAGACAACATCTTGAGAGTATATTATCACCTACTGCTTCATTAGCTTAATTGCTCTAAAATTGTCCTGACCTTGAAATAATTTTAAAATGGGTTTAAAATTAACTTGTCAAATAAAAGCCTATGTTTAATCTGCTTTCTTTAATCAAAGTAAATGCTTTTCTTCTAAGTAGTAAAAACAGCTTTGCGAGTAGGCACACATACCAATGGTGTTCAGATTCTTTCCTCACTAATAATAGCCTTAGTAATAAGTCATAAGAAATGGTGTGGCTACATCTGAATTTGGCAGGAAGCCACAAAGAAATAAAACAGCAAATACCTAAGGTCTGATATTTCTACATGAAAATCCATTCACAACCACCACAAGTTACGAGAAGCCATGATGGATATGAATCAGTTTCCAAGTTTGAAATCTTCTGTGTTTGCTGACACCCCCAAGTCCCCTAAGCTATGATGAAGACTTCAAATGCTGAATAAATCATTGTCACTGCAATCACCACCATCCACAAATGTTGTTTTAAAGCCAAGAGGGAAAAAAGAAAAGACACAGTGTTGGATGAATATGATCTAACATGTTATGCAAGCTCCCAAAAACTAATAAATTTTTTTAAAGCCAGGCATGGTCATACAAGGCAAAGTGGGAGGTGAAGACAGGTAGATCCTTGAAGCTTCCTGGCCAGCTAATCTTACCTACTTGGAGAAGTTCAAAATCAATGAGAGACCCTGTTCCGAACAAAAGGTGGAAAGAGCCTTAGGAAAGACACACAGTGTTGTCCTGTAATCTTCATATTAGCACATATTTAGCACTCTCCTGTGAAAACACACACACACTCACATATACACACAGCCTCTCAAAATACAAAAGAATAGTTGCTTGTACAAAAGAAGCCTTTTAAAGTAGAATTGGGACTTCATTTACATATGTTCGACAAGAATATTGAATTTATATAAAAACACCTAATGTGTTTAATATAAGCCTAGTCAGAAATGTACTCTTGAATCAGAAAAACTTCTGTTCATATCCAGTATCTACATTTGATTTGTTAGTACATTTAAGCCAAACACAGTTTCAGGAGATTGAAGCACAATTATCTAGAACAAGGAATGTTTCACACAATGTCCTATCTTAATTTTACAAAGATGGAGGTGAAAGAGTATTTTCTACCGTCAACAGAATGTTCTGAAATAAAAGAGAAAAGCACATTGAGGACAATATGCCTGTGTTCTTAAAAAATAATTATTGGGAATGTGAAATAGCTGGTCCTCCTTGCTCCTTTAAAAAAAAAAGTTGTTGAAAGCAATAATTTTCACAAACACCCTAAACTTAGCAGTTTCGTTCAACTTTTCCCAATTTATAAGCTACTTCACATGTCTAAGTAGTTATGTAGCCCCTTTCACCACTTTTCTCACCCAAATCTCCCCTCTACTTCTTTAAAATGGTTCTCCCTGAAGCAGAAAGCCCGTCAAGTCACTCCTCTGTTGAAATGTGGGCAGCTTCCAAAGTCTCTTTGATGCCCTCACATGATGAACAGAAACTGTACAATCAGGACCCTTCATTACTCTAGTCTTATGCTGCTTTCTTTTTCTCAATGACATCATATCCCAAAATGTGCTCACACCACCTCAAACACTGTCCTTACTTTACATTCCCTCTTCCATCAATATATCCTATCCTCCATGTCCACTCTTCTTCAACCCAAGAAGTTGTAGGGGACCTGGGAAAGCCTCCTCATCCCTCAGTACACAGATCAAATACCTCCTCCTCTTTAAGCTTCCCTGGACCACTGTTATTTCATCTTCTTTCAGGGCTGCAGAATGTTACTAAGTGGTGATCCTGCGTGGAGTCTTCCTGGTTCTGCCCATGAGTGAGAAGAGCGTATCTTGCTTTGCCTCATGGTGTTTGAAAGTGATCCAATGTCAGATTATGAGAGGGATCGCTAACACCTAGGGAACTGTGGAAGCTGTTCGTGAAACTGTTAATACCTGGAAGTCAAGTGCCGTGGTGGTTTTCATTGATGTAAGTTGGACAAACACTATACATAGAGACTTTGCTTAATGCTGAAGAAGTCATTTATGAGAAGAGCTGGTTTACCCTCACAGCCAGGCAGAATCTCTCAAGTATTCAAAACATCACTTCAGTAATGGATGTGATTTTAATTAATTGCAAATTATTTGGGTTTAAATGTAAAGGATTTTTTTTCATAAGAAAAATGGCAGAATTTATTGACATAATTTGAATTATAATCAGATAATAACAAAGTGTGGATTTAAGTCCATAAATAATTATGCAGCCGGTTCTCAATGTCATGAGAAATAAGGCCAAGCCATGAGTGGCTCAAGTGCAAGCATGCTGTCTTACTTATCTTCATGTCATTATATATCAATGTTGCAGTAGCTGACACTCACTAAATTTGTTAATTAACAAATTTACATGTGAAATTCGTTAATAAACAAATTTACATGTGAAAAACTGTGGGGTATGTTTCTATAGCCTAAGAGTAGCCTCGTTTCATTAACTCATATAAAATCACTGCTAAAAACTGGTACCACTTTTGCTCAGGAATAAAAATAAGCAAATTTACAGGGTTGGAGAGATGACTCAGTGCTTGAGAATGCTTGGTGCTTTGGCAGGAGACTTGAGTTTACTTTCTAGTGCCCAGTTTGGATGGCTCACAGACGCCTATAACTCCAGCTCCAGTGACTCTTCTGGCCTCCACAGACACACAGACATACACATAAATAAATATATAAGTAAATACTAAAGGTAAGTCTTTAAAAGTAAGTGTAATTTCAGCTAAGAAAAGGATTTCATGGAAGAAAATCTAAAAATACTTTTAATTTCTCCAAGTTTTGAGCTTTAAGAATGATTATGTATTTTTCAACTTAGTGGTTAATATTACATTGAATATGCTAATTGTAATTATCAACACTATATGTATACATTTTACTAATCAGGAACATGATTGCTTATATAGTATATATTGTGTACATGTTGCATCTAATTTCTAAATATGTAAGAACTAATTTTTATAAGAACATGAGTAACTTATAGCTTATTGTGGAAGTATATGAATTCAGAATAATTAAGATTTTCTTAAATTTGCATTTAGGCTTCTATCCATTTCAAAAACCATGTATTTTATATATGTTATGAATTTTTTTCTTATTAGTGTCATCAGGAAAGGTGTATAATGGAGGAGGGGAGTGAAAATGAACAAAGCTCCATATAGAAAATTCTCAAAGAACTAATATAATATATATTAAAAAGAAAGCTTTATAAACAAAGCAGTCCCCACTCAAAACCTGGGGTAACACAGAGAAACATATGTCTAAGATGTTTTGCAGATGGGGTAACAATGCCAAAAGAAGTTTCTATTACTTGTTCTGCATTCAGATGTCTGCTGGAGCAGCCAGGACTTTAGGTAGCTGATTTTCAGACTGACGTGCTTAGTGATATATAACTTTGTAGTGTGTGCATGAACTCGTTGGGAAGGGGCTATGGAGAAGCTAAGAATGCTATCCAAGAACCATTGAAGACTGAAGGACAAGAGAAGAAACAGTTAAAGCCTGAGTCCATAGGCCAGTCACGAACTGAAGGTGTGGAGGAACTGCCAGTGACTTGAATGACCATTCAGTACACATTCAAACCCAGGGCTTTCTCAACAGATGGGACATCTACATCTGGTTGTCTTTTCTGTGTTTGTACATACAGCATCATTGTTCTGTCCACTGCTTATTAAATTAGCTGTTTCTTCATTTCAAGTTTCTTACATAATGTGGAAAGGTTGTATTCTATATTTCTCACTTTTTTTCTTTCACTTTCTTCTTTTTTTTTTTTCCAATATAAAAGGAACTGCTACTAAACAAGCTCTCTAAACCACTTTACCATTACTACCCGGTGAGTATTTAAAAAACGAATTTGAGTTTAAACCTTGGAACTTACTTCCTCATGCCTGTTCCAGGTATGCCTCACAGGAAGCCTTGGAACCAACTCTACTGCAGCTGAACCCTTCAGATAATTGAAGCCTCTGAGACCAAGATCTTTTCCACTTATCTTATTTTGGGCCCAAACCCAAAATTATCCAAACATTTACTTTTGATTTGTCTGGAAGATTAAGATATTTCTTACTACTTAGGCTAAATGCATCCCACAGCTCAAATTTAAAATTTTGGCTAAAGAATTCAGTTTTATCAAAGTGATGCATAGTTTATAACCAAGGAAAACCTGTTCCAAACACTCACAGTCCTTTGGATTAAGTAAGCTTTTGCAACATCTTTTTTCTCAGTGGGATTAATTTTCTAATTCAAGAGGCATAGTTCCCATTACAATGAGAACCATTTTTAAGTTGTCGAAGAGAGAAACTACATCATCTTTATTTTCTTATCATTTACTGCAAGGCCATGCACAAGAACAGTTCCTCACCCTTGAGCATCAAATTGAATAAGATTTAGGAAACATGAACAGTCTAAAATCCAAAAGAATTTCAACTCTCCTATGGGATCCATGCTGTATTTTCTAATGTCTTTCAGCTTCTACCTACATGATTATAATTTTAGTAGAAATTTATGTTACTGTTAGAAGAATATAGCTATGAATTTATTTATCTATTGAAGATTAAAAACACAATGAGAAGAGCAGTATGACATTCAGAGTCAGTGCCTTGGTCAATCCACATCAGAGAACTTTCTTGTGGTAGATGGGAATTAACACAAACTTTCAACTGGACGATATGCAGAGAGTAAGGGACATTGGAACACTCAGCCCTAAATAGGATTAAACTTCACTAAATTCCTCCCCTCAAGGCTCAGGAACCTATGCAAAAGAGGATGCAGCAAGATTGTAAGAGTCAGGGATAGTGGATGACTCTAAGGACAGAGCGTCTTCCAGACACAACAGGGTTGATGCACATAGGAACTCACAGAGACGGTGACAGGATTGGGCAAGGTCTACACAGGGTTAAGTCAGAACGGGGGCCCAGCACTGAGAGAGGGAAGTGGTCCATCCCCTTAAGGAGAAGTCATTAGCAATTGAAACCTGTGGCAAAGATAAAATCAGTTCTCATGCGGCATGCCATTGGGTACCTTAACCACACTCCCAGACGGGCCCCACCCCCAGAGCAGTTGGCCAACACAAAAGAGTGTTTTTCTTTGTTTTGTTTCATTTTGTTTTCTTTGGGCAATTTTTGTCCTGTTGGTGTTTTGTTTGCTTTGATTTTCATTTTTGTGTTTTGTTGTTGTTTTTTTTTTTTTTTTGTCATCTGTTTTGAAAGAGAGAGAAAGAACATAGCATCAGGTGGGCGGGGAGGTGCGGAGGATCTGAGAGATGTTGTGGAAGATAAAAGCACGATAAAAGTATTTACTAAAAAAAAATAAGGAAATAAGGAAATAAAAAAAATAAAGTGATAAAAATAGAAATAAAGGGCACAATATAAGAATCTTTCAATAACTGTCTAATGCTGTTGACTTCCCCAAACATTGTTAGTACATTAAAAAAGTTCTAGGACCCAACATATCCAGAAAAAATAAATTAAGCACAATTACTTTTTTATCACAAGGCTTGTACTGTTTTCCAATGTTAAAGGAGTAGAAAAAAGACATGGTGATATTCTGACTTAATTAATTTACATTCTCCTTTAACTGACAGTCTCTAGAGATATCTGCATAGTAATTAAGAATGCGAATAAAAAGCCTTCCAAAAGCCACTATGAAAAACCTTCTTTATTTTAATGAATTGGCATTTGTTTCTGTGACTCAGTAAATAACTAAATTAGACAGGTATGAAAGAAAAATAACAAGTTAATTTCCCTAAAATCTACCATTAGTTCACTAAAGAGAATTTTTAACAGATAGGTTGAACTATTTGCTTTCTTAATTCCAAAGATTGAGATAAACTTTCAGCAAATTTACAAAATTATCATCATTTATTATGTAGTTTAATTTTTTGATCAGCACTGTCAGTGATAATGAACATCTTAAAACATGACTGCAGAATTGTTAGTACTTTGATTATCTAATTATACAAAATGATATATAGTTTTAATTATATTTATCTCCTAACTTCCCAGTATTATTCCATTAGATTCAGCACTGCATTTGGTATTACATTGGGGTGTATTTCCAAATTATAAAATGTTTACATCAAAGTTCATCCTGATTTTCAGATACTAATGAATATTTAATTTCTGAATATTTAGACACATTTATAATCTCATGTAAGTTGCTCTATACTAAGAGAAACCAACGCATTTAAATTGAAGACATACATCAGCTGCCTCTTTCTATTCCTTATAAATGATAATGGGTTTTAACAATGATTATAACCATGAGGGTTTGAACAAATCAGAATTTTCTAATATATGCTTTCTAAATACTTGAACGGTGCTTTATTTAGCTGCCCAAATAGAACCTGAAATAATCATATATAACATTGCTTCTCCACAAAATATATATGTATTGAAAGATTGATAGGTAATAATGACCATATTCTTCAGGTGTCTTCTCCTAAAGCAGAGACAGAAATCTAAAAATTCATTTTAATAAAATTTCCTATCATTGCTTCAGGGAGGCTAGCTAGAAAGGAGGACCCTAGGAAGGAAGCATGCATCGCCCAGCAATGGAGAAAGGGAGGAGATCTACATGAGCAAACTGGGGATGAGGGTGGATGATGGAGGGCAAGGGATAGGGGATGAGAGCTAGGAGAGCGGGAGGTTGGAGCTGGAATGAGAGCAGAGTAGAAGAGCAAGGAAAGAGATACCGTGATAAATGAAGACATCATGGGAATAGGGAGAAGCAGAGTGCTAGGGAGGTTCCCAGGAATCCACAATGATGACCCCACTATAGACTACTGGCAATAGTTGAGAGGGTGCCTGAGCTGGCTTAGTCTGGTGATCGGATGGCTGAATACCCTAACTGTCATCATAGAACCCTCATCCAGTGACTGATGGAAGCAGATGCAGAGATCCACCGATGGTCCCAGGCGGAGCTCCAGGAGTCCAATCAGCGAGAGAGAGGAAGGATTCTATGAGCAAGGGATATCGAGACCATGACTGGAAAAAGACAGAGACAACCAGCCAAACTAGTGGAAATGCATGAATTGTACAACAGTAGCTGAGGAGCCCCCATGGTACTGGACTAGGCCCTCTGCATGAGCAAGACAATTGTTTAGCTTGAACTGTATAGGGGTCCCCACACAGTGGGATCAGGACCTGTCCCTAGTGCATGAGCCGGCTTTTTGGAGCCTACTGCCTATTGTGAGACATTTTGCTCAGCCTTGGTGCAGGGAGGAGGGGCTTAGACCTTCCTCAACTGAATGTACCAGGCTCTGCTGACTCCACATGGGAAACTTTGCCTTGGAGGAGGTAGGAATCGGGGGGAAGACTGGGGAGCAAGAGGAGGGAGGACAGGGGAATCTGTGGTTGGTATGTAAAATCAATAGAAAATCTCTTAATAAAAAATGATCATTGCTCTGTATTTTTGCTTATATTCATAGTTAACCTGATAATAACAATAATAGGCAACTACATGCAATTGTACTTGGTCTAAATACTACATCTGAGAAATTTTATCTGGGACCAATGACGGCCTGTCACTAATTTAGACTTTATTATATGGCCCTGAACAATCACACATCATTTTTGGTACAGAGTGTGGTTAAGGAAAAAGGAGTGCTCAAGTTAGTTTTTGTCAATTTGACATAAATCAGAGTCACCAGGTAAAAGATTACCTCAGCTGAGAAAACTCTTCCCTCAGACTGGTCTGTGAACATGCTTGTGGGACTTTTTTCTTGGTAGCTAATTGATAATAGGAGGTCCCAGAACACTGTGCATTGCCATCCTGGGCAGGTAGGTTGGGCTATATAAGCAAGCAAGCTGAGAAAGTCATGCCAAGCAAGCTAGTAGGCAGATTTCTTTATGGTGTCTGCTTCAGTTCCTGCCTCCAGGTTCCTGCTTACATTCTTGCCTTGGCATCCCTCCATAACGGAGGTCATCTGTAAGCCATGTAAACCCCTGCTCCCCCAAGTTGCCTTTGGTCAGTGTTTTATTATAGCAGTGGTGAATCAAACCAACATAGGAGGAACCCAATAAACTAATTGACACAAAGTCCCATTTTGCAAGGTTTATGGGCGACGTAGTAAAGGACATTTGGGGGCAACCTTGATTTTTGTGCTTATGGAAGACCTCACACGAGGAGCTGAGATTTTTAGTACCAACATGAGGATGGTAGTCTATGGATGGCAAATGTATTAAAAGGGGACTGGAACACACAGAAGTTGAGGCAGTATCAAGGTACCAAGGGATGTTGTAAGCATCATTAAGCCCGCGATATGATTGGCACTAAGATGAATGGGATGGCAATCAGAGACAAAGTGAAAAAGGCAGCATGAAAAAAAGGCCACTGATGCCTTTGATGGTGAGACATAGAGCTGCCCGACGGTGGACACTGAGTTAGAAAAAAAAAAAGATATCGTTCAATCCTTTTAGCAGGTTCATTTTGGGTATTAGTATCACAAATACACCACAGGAAGGCTAGGATGGGTGTACTAACAGAGTAGCTCACCTTTATTATACACTCCTGCAATCCTGACACATAGAAAGCTGAGGGACATGGATTAAAAGTTAAAGACCAGCCTGGGTTACATAGTGAGAGTTTGTAAACATAAAATTAAGTAAATCTTGAAAGATCACTGTTCCTTTTATTCAGGTTCTTAGCAGTGAAGGTGAGAAATGCTATTATTCTGGATATCTTTTGAAGTCATAGCCAGTAGATTCTTAATGGATTATGTGTATGGGAGAATTAAAAAGACTCAAGGGAGACCACAATTCTACAACTAAACAATCAGAAGAATGAAGCTGATACCAATTGAGGTGGGAATGGATAACTATGGATATGAGTAAATATAGGTATGGATAATTATGGGATTATTATGAGTTTAATTTTTTTCTCTTGTTAAAAAAAAGAAAACAAAAATATGATTTGGATAACATCTAAGTTCATTTTTAGGTATACTGGATTCAAGTTGTCTGTGCCTTTCAGATATAATGTAGTGGCTGTGTCAACTATCAAATGGTTTCTACCACTCCACTTTTGCAAGCATAGTCCAGGTCCCCCTCTTCAGGATAAATTTGCCTGACTCAGCTCAAAGAACTCTATAGTATCCTCAGTTAGGATAAAAGGCCAGGGGTACCTCTCCTAGGCAGTGTAAGGGGCACCATTATTTTAAATGTCAATAATCTCAATTCTCAAGCAAGTTGATCACCACCAGTCTAAGGCTGAGCAGAGGCAGAAGCTCCTCATATGTAGGTGTAATGAAAAGTGACTTCCCAATGACAAATATGAAATATCTCACCACAAAGGGCAGTCAACAACACAGCAAAGTGTTCCACTCTTAGAATAACGTTACTGAAATCTTACAATGTTGTTTTTGCCTGCCTCATCTTGGAATTTCCTTGGACAACCACAAATCTATCAGTCCTTTCTTTTGTGCATTGGTTGCATTGATTTTTCTAAAGGTTAGGGTTTATGCTATGGTGCGGTAGGGACAGAAAAGGCTATTGATAGACTACTAATCACAGTAAGGACACAGCTTAATCCATATTTCTAAACTAAAATCAGTACATGGCACTCAATAAACACTGTTTTATGATATTTCAAGAGCAAATATAGAATTTAGGAGATAATGTTTCGATACTAAAATGTTGGGATTTCCAAAATAATATTATGGTTCATGATGCAATAATATAAGACAGCATTTCAGAAGATCCAGGATTTGCCCCAGTGCTGTGGGATATCATTCTGCATGCTGTGAATATGTGCTGTTCTGATTGGTTGATAAATAAAACACTGATTGGCCAGTAGCCAGGCAGTAAGTATGGGTGGGGCAAGCAGCCAAGGAGAATTCTGGGAAGAGGAAAGGAGTCAGAAGTCACCAGCCAGACATAAAGGAAGCAAGATGACAAGGCAGAACTGAGGAAAGGTACCAAGACATGTGGCTAAACATAGATAAGAATTAAGGGTTAATTTAAGTGTAAGAGATAGTCAGTAAAAAGCTTGAGCTAATGGCCATACAGTTCATAATTAATATAAGCCTCTGTGTGCTTATTTGGGGGACATGAGTGGGAGATAGTTGTCCTAACTGCTGGCTGGCCAGGACCCAGAAAAATTTCAGACTACACACCAGTATATCCAGTTCGTGCAGTTGCTATGGATGTAGCAGATAATGTAGATGTTTACTAGAAAATTTCAGTGGGTCTTCCCCCTTATGGTTCACAAGGAAAAGAAAGTCAAAGATTACGTAAGACTGTTGATACTGAGAGTGGACAAGGCCCACAGATGTCCTTTTATACTCACTCTGGCTGTGTGTAATTACTTCATGTGACTGGCTAAAGAAAATATGCTCATTTAAAATTTTTTTGCTTAAAGAAAAAGACAATGCTGTCCAAAATCAAAGAGGCAAACTAAAGGTAGTGGTGCACTCATAGAACAGGAAAGGCAGGAGGGCCATGAGTGTGTGGCCCACCTGAGCTGTGCAGGGGGAGACCCTGTCTCCAAATGAAGGGAAGGAAATCACAAAAGAGCAAGAAACAAACAAAAGAAAGCCAACCTCTCTTACATGACATTATATGGAACTGAAACAAATAAAACCAAAGCACAGTGCACATTTAATCACATTTTCTACATATGCTCAGCGCTATCTCCAAGTCACAGGGTTCAATGACATTGGAGAAAAAAAAAATCATGAGCGCTTCACAAGTTAAAAGAGGTGCTCCAGAGTGTAAAGCATCCTTCCGTGATTGTAGTGCTCCCTTCATAGCACATGCAGGGAGCCAAATGACACCTTTCCAGCAATAAATCCCTGATTTTGATTTTAAGGTCCTATAGGGCAGGGAAATTCTCTTTGTGTGGCTCTTTGAATAGCTCTGTGAGCACTGGAACATTTAATCAGTGCTACTCAATAATGAATACAGGGTTTTACAGCACAGAGTTAAATTGGCCCTGAGAGAAAAATATCTGACTCTGGGAGCTAAGTGCTCTCCTCTTAGTTGCTGAACAGCATCTTTCTTAGCTCATCATGGTGCTCAGTCCTCAGGTAAAGAAGCACTTTCATTTACCTTGAACCCTCCCAAGGTTAGGTCCAGAGATGACCAAAAATAGAACACAGATTATATGCTCCACCTCACTGGGAAACTAACAATGATTCTCCAAGGGTCACTCACTTCAGGCCAGTGTACAGGAAGGTCATGCTTCTCCCAGACCACCACACATGGAAGCACTCAAGGTCCAAAGGTTTTTTAAGACATCTTCAGAGACAGTTGAAAGGGTAATTCACCTCTAGCATCCAAGGCATAATTTCTTTTACTACTGGAGGGAGTACAATAAGAACTGAGTATCTGTTCATTAGATACTCATCTCCAAGTGCAGTCAATAGCCAGACAAAGCCATTAGATTCCAAGGGCAACAAGGGGAGACATTGGGCCTGACTTCCAGGGCTGTTAGGCCTACTCTTTGTCTTACTTGGGTCCTGCCTCCACCTGTTTTTAGGTTGACTCATCTAGAAACTGCCCAATACCATTCCAGCTTTTCCCTATTCTCCATGAGCGTAGCACAAATTCTATTTGTTCTTTTCTGAATTCTAACTAGAATAAGTAGGACCTTTATAAATGCCTTCATTCCAAATGTTTAGTGATAAATGCAGTAAATTGTTGAAATTATACTCATTAAATGATACCACTTTTCTTAAAATGCACTAATCAATGCATACGGAAAGGGAAAGACATTCAGCAAACATTTAATAGCGTGTGTGAGATACTCTTTGAGAGAAGAATTAGAGATATTTTTCATTGCTGATTTTGGCATTTGTTTGTGAGTTTTCACTTTTAAACCAACATACTGCTACAAAATAAGAAACGAAAATTCTCTTTACTAACATAGCTCAGCACAGGATCAGAATTTTCACAACCTTGTGCTTTTTAACAACAAACAAAAATTCATAGACTGTTATATGATCTTTTGATACATGTATATTTTGGGAATACACATAGTGACTGAGAGAGCAACACTGTGTTAAAATCACGTGTTCAATGGAGAGGAAAAGGAGAAGGAGCACACTTCCTCACTCTCCAAAGCTCACACATGACAGTGTAATTCTACATGGATATTTACTAAAGAACATAAAAGTAAAGCTTGAGAATGTTTTATTTGTGTACCATACACACACACACACACACACACACAGAGAGAGAGAGAGAGAGAGAGAGAGAGAGAGAGAGAGAGAGAGAGAAACTGACTTAGGGTCAATTAAAATTCACCTACAAAAACTAACTTACAGAAATTGAGTTATAAATACTGTCAGTTACTTCAATGAATTCTTTTTCCTAGTTTAAAAAAAAATTAACATTCCCACTAAAATTTTGGGTCATTTACGTTTCACCAAGCTCTTAGCCAGCTCTTAAATGTAGGACTGAAATATAATCCTGTGATCTCTGGTTCCTACATAGCTATTTCTATGTATCTTCATGCTTCAGAAGCAGGTGGGCCATGCATAAAGTTTACAAGATCTTTCTAGGAACAGAGACAAGACATAGGAGATGCCTCTGCCATCTGAGCTGTCCTGTCCAAGAAAGATACCGGCAATAAACAAACAAAAAATTTGCATGGGTTTGTATCACAAAGCCCAATTCTGCTCTCTTTCATTGAAAAACTAAAATCATGCAAGACATTCTGATCACAGTTTCCTCTCCCCCAATTCCTCCCAGATCCTCCCCACATCCTCACTACATGCCTTCTTTCTCTTTTTAGAAAAAAAATAGGCAAAGAAACAACCCATAATAATGAAAAGAAAGAAAAAACCCACAAGATATACATAAACACACACACACACACACACACACACACAAAACCCACAAAATTAGAAACCATAATATACAAGGCAAAGGGCCAGTGAGATAAAAATAAAATATTCAAAGAGAGCGTTATAATACAAAAAGTCTACAAAAGATACCATTGAGTTTGCTTTGTGTGGACCATCTACTACTGGGCATGGGGCCAACCCTTAAGTATGCCTTATATCCTCTGTGAGATGCCATTGGGGAATAGAAATTTTTCCTTTGCAAGTGGATATCAATTGCAGATTGCCTCTTGGTTAGGTATTGGAGCTCCTGTGTCTTCTTCCTCCTCATAGTGCTAGGGTCCCATCTGGCTTGAACCTGTGCAGGCCCTGTGCATGCTGCCACAGTCACCATGGGTTCCTATGTGCACCAGTCCTGTCGTGGATAGAAGACACTGTTTCCTTGGTGTCATCCATCACCTCCAGCTCGTTCAAATTTGTCAGGTGCCAGAGGACTACCTGTGAATGCTAAACCAATTCACATCTCTTTGCCGAATGCCATTTATCCATCCAGTCCTGGGAGATTTATGGCCCCTTCTACACTAAATAAAGAAGTTCTTCCATTATCCAAAAGGTTGGCAGGAAAGAGAGGTTCACAATGTTTGAAAGAAAGAGTTGTGTTAGCTTTCTGTGGCTGTTAAAAATTTGTGAAATTCAATGTAAAGAAATGGAAATCTCATTTGGTTCATCATTTCAGCGGTGTCACTCCAATGCCTGATGGTGCTTTGGGTCTTCATGAAGCAGTGCATCTTGACAAGGAGTGTGTGGTCAAGTGCAGTAGCAGAGAAGTGAAGCCATAGAGAAAGATCTCTGGGCCCCAGTATCTTCTTCAAGGATACAATACCCAATGTCCTAACCTCTGCCAGCCAGGCCTCATTTTATGTTTCTGTCAACTCACCATAACACCATCACGTGGAAACCAAGCCTCAGCATGCAAGAATGATGGGAACACTTAAGATCCAAACCACAACAAATATTCAAACAGGACTTCAGATATAGCTCCAATATTCAGGCAAGACACTCTGGATTTTTTCAGTTCTATTGTGATACTCATTAGATTGATGACTCTGTTTAAAGTCTAGTAGTTACATTAGGTGGGATAATTAGAGGTTGACTAAATAATGCTCTTGAGAAGGCATGCAGTTTTGGAATCACTGCGCCTAACATTTTGTTTTTAATGATTGGGCTATATTTATATCTAGCCCTATATCCTAGTCCCCATATCAAGGGCACCAGTTAGAGCTGCATCATCTCTGCAGCTGAACGAACTAACTGTTATCCATGGACTGATTTCACTACTCATGCTAAGCCCATACTTGTTATGCCATCCCTGAAGTGACTAACAGTCCTATTTATTTTCTTATTTTCTGAGAAAAAAAAATAGGATTCACATTATCTTAGAACCTCTTGTGGTACAAAGTCTCTGTTGCAAGTTGGGTGATCTGGGAAATATACCTTAGAAGGTGTTTAAGACACGGTTGTACCTTTGTGTGTGTGTGCATGCTTGCTACTAGCATCAGTGGAAAGGAAATGAAGCAGCATGGAGGGAGGGGGGAGTGAGCTGCAAAGATAAAATAATTGTCTATCATAATTGTCTCTTACTGGGTCAGAGTGTGTAAGTAGTTATACTCTAACTTTTATTAGCCATTAGATGATAACTGTCACTTGGTAAGATGTGATCTTGAGTGTAGTGGCTTGCTAAAATGATATCTAGAAAATTTACAAATAGAGACTGACTTCTTACAGTTCTGTTAGCATCTGAAACACCAAGGCCTAACTTGACAGCATAGGTGTGCAGTGGATCTCAGGTACAGTAGCAGGGACACTAACCTTTATTCTCTAGGCAGAGAAGCCCATCTAGATTGTGGACTTCAAAGTTGATTTTGAGCTCTGCCTCTACAGAACCTGGAATGGTCAAGATGGATATATCCAATCTCCTAAAAAGTAACAGAGAATACTAAGTGGAAAAAAATCAGTAACCCCTTACTTCACCCCTAACCTCTCCTAACTAATTTCCTACCTATTTGGGATAATGCTATTTCAAATCTTTAGCGCAAACTGGATGGTGCATGTTTGATGGATTTGTGGTCCATTCTGATCAAGTATTACCACTAAGCTAGGGCTTCATCTGTACTGTTAGTAGACCTCCTAATGCTCTTTCATATCTTAAGCTCCAAAGGGGCACAGTATGTAATATGACCAGTGGATTTTATGGTACCCTACAGTTATAGTTTAACCATGAATGCCCTTCATAGGGTCTGCTTTAAACACTTGGTCCCCAGCTGGTGGCACTGTTTTGATAGTTATTATAGAATCTTTGGGACTGTAGTCTAACCAGCAGCACAGGACAGTTGTGGTAAAGCCTTGAAGGGGATACCAACTTCTGTTTCGGGTCATCACTGTCTAGTTCCTGATCTACCAAGATATAATAAGCATCTACCACATCCTAAGCCATGAAAACCATTATGCCTTCCCTGTGAAAATGGACTAAATCTGTGAGCCAAAAATCCATCTTTTCTCCCTTTACTTGTGTCTTCCAGATATTTTATCACAGCAATAGGAAAAGTAACTAATATACCTATTTCAAACACCCTTTGATGTAGAAACACTTATATTATAGACAGTGTCATGTGGATTTCTATGCCAATAAGTCAGTCCTTCTATAAATTCTCAGAGGAAGGAAGACAATTCTGATATGGAATCATGGCTATTTCCAGGGGTTGAGGGAGGGGTCAGGCATGTCTATCATGAGAAGAGGAAACCTATTTTCAAAGTAGCTATTGATCTTCTTGAAATATGATGTCAGTGTGATAGTCTTCGTTGTTGATATGTTGGACATTTGGTAAAAAGAAGTAACTTCACCAGCCATGATAGGTGGAAGCCAATACATACAGTATAATTATTCCACAGTAACCATTTTGTACTTCAACGTGTGATAGAATTGCTATGTCTGTAAATAGAAACTGGCTTGTACCAGTTAACCAAGCATCTTATGTGTCTAGTGTTGGTCTTGTGGTCATAGGTTTTGTTTGTTTGTTCTTTTGCTTGCTTACTTGATGTTTCAGACTAGCACTCACTTTGCAAACCAGTTTCAAGTCCTCCGCAATCTTCCTGCTCCGTCCTCCTGACTGGCAGGGTTACAGACACACATGCACCACCCAGAAACATACCAAACTCTCAACAACTTGACAACATGAGAGCCACCAGGTATTATTCTCAGGGTCTTTTCTTGACACTCTCAAAGACTAAAAAGGCTTCTTGTTTAGGGTGGACCACTGCAGACTCTTTCACTTGTTTGTAAGCCTGCTCTGGAAACTGAGGTTTTATCCTTGGTCTAGAAAGCCATGGCCTCTTCATAGTTTTTAATAACTGACTTCACAGATTTTTATTTTTTTTGTATACACTTTCATATGACCACCCACATACCTTATTCTGACACTACCTTGTTGCTGATAGATCAGTCTTTTCATTGAGGATTTCTGAATAGTGTCATCTGCTCCTTTACCACTGGTCCTGCACGTGGGCTGCTTTTTCTGATTGCCTGGAGCTTTCTCCCATGTGAGAATATTTCCTCACCATCGTTTTTTAAGAGCACTTCGGAGTAAAGCTACTGTTGCTGTCCAATTTTGGAATGCACCCACGTTCCAACTAAACCAATTTAGGAATCAGTCTTGGGTTTTTCTTTTCCCTCTCATATCACACACCCCCCCCCAACAGATACCACACACACACACACACACACACACACACACACACACACACAC
>CABHPH010155209.1:0-11867 GCA_902168325.1 Peromyscus nudipes | reverse complement strand
CAGGGTTTCTCCGTGTAGTTTTGGTGCCTGTCCTAGATCTCGCTCTGTAGACCAGGCTGGCCTCGAACTCACAGAGATCCGCCTGGCTCTGCCTCCTGAGTGCTGGGATTAAAGGCATGCACCACCACTGCCCGGCACATGTCTGTCTTAATTAGCACTGGAAATAAGTTTTCCTTACTCTTACATGTTTTTGTAGACCATGCAGACCCACTCTCAGGCAGAACACCACGTGATAGCTGCCTCCCCCTTTATTCTGGCACCCTGTCCACAGTGTTTTCATGACACTTCAGGCCTTCAGATAGCTGAGGCTCATTTCCTTGACTCAGAGCTTTTCTGAATAAATAGCTGTAGGAGCTTTGGGTGAAAGACAGATTCATTATTGTGTCTCTTGCCTTGATGTTGCAGAATCCTTGGTCTTGGAGGCCCCACTTCTTTTTAAGAGAGAGATATGAGTTTTAAAAACTGGCTCAGGTAAAGAAATTAAGCATCTCAATAGGTAAGAAATCAAGCCCCTCCCCCCTTTTTTACCATTAGTATGCTCAGTGGATTGTTGTGTCTATTACACATTTTCACTTATTTTCACAACGAAGTTCTCTTTGGGAAAACACATGAGTCCCAAGCAACTTCAATAAATACCGCCTTTGGATAATTACAGGAGGTACCCATCCGGTTTAGTGAAAAGGGAGACTGAACACAGACTCAGCGATTGTTTCTGAGGCTATGGTTTCACAATGGCAAGTGTCAGATATCTTTACCAGAAGCGCTTTAAGGATCATTATTAAAAACAATCACTGGCGGGTTCTAGTGTAAGACGAACAGTTTACACATAAAAAATCAAAGAAACTGAAAAACGCTAATGCAGAGGCAATGCTGTGAGCATTGATAGCCAGGGAGTTTGCATATTCAGTGGCAGTCTCTTATGTTCTTTCAAACATTGCTGCATCTCAAGCAGTGTAAACACAAATTATAATCTTGGACTATAAAAAAGGAATCTGAGATGATTTAAGATGCAACACTGGGGATGGAGGGATGCTCAGTAATGTACTTACTGTACAAGCATGGCTGACAGATTTTAATATCCAGCACTCACTTTAAAAAATAATCTGTTCATGGCAACACATACCTGTAACTGTAGCACTGGGGACATGGACATAGGAGAGTCCTGGGCTTGCCTGCCAGCTTGTTTAGCCAAATCCATGAACTTCAGGTTCAGTGAGATGTGCTGTCCTAAAAATATAAGCAGGAAAACAATTTAGGAAGACACCTGATATCATATTCTGGCCTCCTTGTGGGAGTGCATGCATATGTGTGTGTACTCAAACAGACAAAAGTGCCCACACAGAGATAAACAGAACAGAAATAACATCAGTAACAGGAAAACCCATGATCATGATAAAACAGCTAAGTTCGTCTCCCACTCTGCACTAGAGGAGTCTTGTGGCACCAGCCTGTTTCCACCGTGTTATCTGCAGAATGACTTCTTGAACTTTTCCATGGGACCATTACAAACCCCTACGTACAGAACCACATAGGTTTCCTTGACATAACCAGCAACGTCTTTCACTACAATGAATCCAATCACGCAGAATCAAAATGTTACTCAAATAGTGTAAAGGGTAACAACAGTGGAGAATGTGATCTTGGAGACGTGCTCAGAGGCATTGGGGAGATCAAAAGGAGCAAAGAATGAGCCAGAATCTGGAACTGCAAGGCAAACCAGAAGAGTGGAGCCTTCATGGGTACAACATGATGTTTCTCAGAGCTGCGAGCATTTTGTCATTTTAAGCATTTTATTTTATGTAGTAATGCTTTGAATCTTTGTAGACTCCTTGAGGAAATCTCATTTGCTGGACAGTTAGCCTGTTTCCCAAAGTTTGCCAGAATCCTGTTGTACTTTAATGCTCTCCTTGACCATTTATTCTTGCCTGTGGATTGTCCCCAAATCCAATTAGCACACTCTCAGCTCAATTTGCCGAGTATTTAATAGTGAGACTGGATAGGACAAGATTGAAAGGGGATTCTGAGAGCACACACATTGTCAGGCTGCTAAGAATAATTTCCATTCATATTCTAAACTACCCCCCCAAGACTGTGATAAAATCAAAACTATTATTGTAACAGCAGTAACAACTGACATCATTACAGTGCACATGTTTTTACAAAACTGACTCATAGCCATCATTTTACTTATTCTTTCAATAACTCTCTGAAGGCAGCTGAGCATTACCAAACAAATTCTTGATACAATATTGATCTGACTCAGGAAACTGTAAAAGTAGTCAGGTATCTTTGTAATACTGATAAAGAAAATCTAAAATGGCTTAGGTAGCTTTTAAAACACTAAAGTTTATAATTTTAGTTTAATTTTTTTTAGCATTTCCTATTAACCTCGACCCATGATATCACCCAGGTTTTTCTTATCTCAACATATTCATCCTTTTCTATTTCTTATCTTATAGAACTTGGTCATTCTTTGCATAAATATGAAGAGACCAAAACTGATTATTTAAATCTCCTGATGGTCAACATCTATCCATGAAAAACAATAAAGCAGGACTGAGCCACCATGTCCAGCCCACACTCTCATCACTCCCAGAATTCTGTATGTGTCTTTATCCTACTAAATGACTTCTCTGTTGTTCTTTCTGAGGGACAATGTCATTACTCCATGTAGTGACCACTTATCCCAAAGGCTTTATCATGGATTTGCATATGTCTTTACTGTGCTTTGCTTGGATCTCCAGAATTCAGATCCATTAAATAAACAAAAAATGTACATCATTATAATAACTAAGCCTATGTTTTTCAGTTAGCACACTTAATTTCACTCCTAAGTTCAAAGACTCAAGGAAACTGTTCAGAAGACATGAGCCCTAACATATGCAACTACGCTCAGATTTATTAAAGATATCATGGTGCTGAGGAGATGGCTCAGTGAGTAAAATTATTTGCCAAGCAAGGCTGTCAACTTGAGTTATAGTCACCTGGAGCACACATAAAAACCCAAGGAAGCAGCTCAAATGGATGTGTCATTCCAACACGACCCTGGATGAACATAGGTGGCAGAGACAGGCATATTTCCAACCAAAGACACATGTCTCAAACAAGGTAGGGCATTGAAGACACCTGAAGGTATTCCACTGACCCACAGACCCATGTGAACCTGCATACACATAAAGAAGCACACACACATACACATATACATGCTTACACACACATACATAGATACATACATAGATACATACATACACTCATACATTCATACATCAAACACACACTAAATATATAGGGTTAACATAATGGCAGCATAAACTTCTACTGCCCAGCCATCATGGACTGAATATATACTCTCAACCTGCGAGGCCAACAGAGCTTCCTTCCTCAACTTGTTCTCAACAAGGTATTTTAACACAACAGCAGGAAAAGAAAGCCTGAGTGTCTGTCCAAAAACAAAGTTGTGAGCTTACACTTCTAGCCCTTGTTTACTGACGAACCCACAGTGAACTCGGTGCTGTTTCACAACAGATAACAGTTGCCTTAACCACTGCCTTGGGGGCTGCTGGATTGGTTTGGAATCTTCTTGAGTCTGGAGGCCTCTTCCTTCTTGAGTTGCCTCATTTCACAAGGGCTACGGACTAAGAAAATGTACTGTTCCAGATTCTGAAAATTTCTAAGAAATAGGTGAAAATGCTGATGAATTCCAAGGTCCCGAGGAGCACAGAGAGCAAGGCTTACTCTTCTGAAGATAAATTTCTCGTTTCTAACCTTAAAAAGGGTAACCTTTGAGGAACCTACTCAGGTTCTATGGAGATGAGCATATGTCTTCTGAAGGTTTTATTGAGATCGCTGATCCTGAGATCTTTATCAGAATATTAGTTCTCAATAACCCCCTTTTCATTTTCCCTTTTAAATTTTTGTTTCTTTTTAGTATCTGAGGTGCTTTTAGTCTTGTTTTTGTAAAGATGGACAAAATGCCAGGTAAACCCTGTAACTCTCTCCATCTATGTTGGGTGTATTCAGCCATAACATGGCCCAGATAGGAAACCTTTCAATGTAAAAGGGAAGAGTTTAATTAGCATACCAAATACACTATGCAAAATGTTACTGTCCTTATTTCGATTAACTTGGCAATAGACCAGAGTGCAAAGGGCCAACTAAATTTTACTACCATGTCTTAATTCAGGTTCCCCCCAAAGCAAGGCTATTATTTTATTAGCCAATGTAAACTCAGAGATACAGGCATTGGTAAAAGAGAATAATAAGGAAGAAAGGAGAACAAGAGGGAGTTTAGCACTCTCTTCTTGTTATCATTCATTTACTTTGCATTACTGAGGACTGAGTCCAGTACCTTACACATGCTAAGCAAGGGCTCTGCCACTCATGTACATTCCCAGCACTCTTTTTATTTAAGCTCATTTTGATTAATTTATAACTTTTAATTAAAATATAATTACATAATTCCTCTTCCTTCTCCTGCCTCCAACCCTCTCCTCCACAGGCCTTTTGCTCTCTCTCAATCTCTGGGCCTTTTTTTTCTTTATAATTTGGTGTGTGTGTGTGTGTGTGTGTGTGTGTGTGTGTGAGATCTGTCTGTCTTTAGTACTGCTTCTATGTATAAGATTTCAGGACTGACCACTTGGCATTGAGTAACAGATTATGGGCTCATCCTGGAAAGTTAATTCTCCCTCTCTCTCAGCAATCATTAGTTTTTTGTCTCAGCGTGGGGACCCATGGATTTTACTCTTTCACATTAGCAGGTTTATTAATGTTGTCATTGTTCAGGTCTAGTTTAGACAGCCATATTGTTGAGGTGTTATGGGTTCCCTCTGACTCCCAGAAGACACAGTGTCAGCACAGTTCTTGAACCTCTAGCCCTTGCAATATTTCCGCTTCTTTCCATGTTCTCTGAGCCTCATGTATGGGAAATGTGTGTAGATATGTCAGTTGGGGATGAACACCCCACGTTCATTTGTTCTCTGTATTTTGATCAGTTATGAAGAGTACCTCAATTGCCTAGGCTGGGATTTAAATTATGCTACAGCCCAGATTGGCTTTAGAGTTGTAATCCTCCTTCCTGTCGAGCCTCCCAAGTATCTGCACAAAGCCCAGCTATTACTTACTTTCAATTCTTCTATCTCCAACACATATCTGTGATGTGTATCCAGTGGTGATTAGCAGTGAATCACACACACACACACACACACACACACACACACACACAGAGAGAGAGAGAGACAGAGAAAGACAGAGATATTTCCAATTTGAAGTAGATTATAGTTGGATAGGAGGAAGTTCTTTCCTGCTGATGTTAGGTAACTATTGACAGTAACGTGCAAAGATTTAGAAGGACCTCAAAAGTTTTCACTGTAAAATAATGGTCAAAATGTGAGGAAATAGATATATTTCACCTGGCAGAAGTAGCTGACATCATCCTCATTCATATGGATATTTTATGTTTTTATTTAATAGCTAAAATCAGTTTTTGATTAAAAAGTTTAAAGTCATAATTTTGATAACATCAAAGCATACCACATTTTTCTTATAAAGCATTGAAATGATTAATTTTTTCAAGTTTGATGGAATCAATAGACTTGAATTAGTATTAGATTTAAAGTCAAATAGAGAACAGAACTTTCTGTCCTTTTCTTGCCTTTACTCAGAAATGTGTGCGCTTCCCTCATGCCTGCCTGCACGCACGTGCACGCACGCGCGCGTGCATGCACGCGCGCGCACACACACACACACACAAACACACACACACACATCTGTTCATGGTATGAATAGAGTAGTATGTAGGAACTCATACCTGCCATGTTTGTCAGGACATTGCAGGATCTCTTATTTGCAATGAATCCCTGCAAAGTTTCCAAAAAAATTAAGTATCTCATAGGTGCACAGCAAGGAAATGATTTCATTGATAGATTCAATACATCTCTGAAGAGCAAGCTGGAATTAGAATCAGATAGAAGGCTGCAAATAAATTCTGTTGAGATCCTGGACTTGCCTCTCTGTGTCATCTTACTTAGACATTCTGACTAGTCATTTTATTATTCATTGCTAGCATGTGATATACTTATCCTACACTTATACTCAGTAGTTATCATTTGACCTCATTTTTTGTGTTTGTTTTTCAAATAGTGAAGCACCTGGGAGTCAGACATCATCGCTGCCTTTTCTGATTTGCAGAAATCACTTCTGCTCTTTGAAAGTTAGGCTTCTCCACCCTGAGGCTAGATCTGATTTAATTAGATGACCTCTCTTGCATGATTCCTTCCAAAGATGAACAGTGAGGCTCTTTCACTACAGCCATAATTATGGTCTAATTTTATAGAAATTTTGCAGACAACATGTCTAGAAGAAAAACCACACAGATTAAAAAATATGATAAGAAATTATTTATGCAATTTTATATCCTCCAAATCTGATGATGAAGACAAAAAGCAGTGTTATGGAGGAAGGGATTCGAAAAGACTAGCAACTGAGTAAATGGATCATTTACCTGAAATGCAATATACGGTAAGGCTTTGGGGTGCGTACTAAGATCTTTAGAAAAGTGGTGTGTTAAGTAGCAAAAACAGTCTTTCCTTTGGCTTTATGAACAGTAAAAACTGTCCTTAGTCCTATCCTTATATTTATGCCAGATATGTGTTATATTCACAAATATGTTTATTCTCTTCTGGCCTTATTTCTATTTAAGTGGTGTGGGATGAAGGAAGATGAATGTGTGGATTGAGGGCTGGAGGAATATGATAAGGTAATTTGACAAAATTCAAGGATAATTAACTCTGAAAGCAAATGAACTCTGAGTAGGAACCTCACATGAAACAATTGCTTACCTGTGTTCTGTCATGTGTGCTCATTCTCATTGGTTAATACTGTGAAGGAATGACTCTTGAAACATCTTATTAAGAAACTTAGCAGATCTACCTGAGGAAAATCTTGGAGATGAAGAGGGAGGAATCAATAAAAATCAAAGTGTGATGTACTTCAAAAAGAACAAAGTACCTGGCGATGAGCAAACACTCATTGGAGGTGGGGCGGGGCTGGCTTCTAAAAGGATGCTGTAGCCTTCCCTCACCTTATTTCAGTGTTCAAAGGAGTAGATAAAAAGAATGTTATTCGTTGTTTTGAATACGATAAATATTTGATATCTGGTAGCATTAGCATGCTGTTGCACTGTGTATCTCCAATACATCTGCACAGTTCTTTTAAAAAGCAGTTAGAAGGAAAAGATTAGCACTAATTTAATTCAGGATTGCTGAGTCACTGGCTTCTATCTGGTGTGTTTTGAAAGGATTTGTTCACTGCTTCTATTGTCCCCTAAAGGGACCTGACAAGGGCTGACTCCTTTGAGGATTAGATGTTAATTCTGTACTTGTCATTCCATTTCTTTTTCTCTGGAAGAGTTGGCTATGCCAATAATTTAAGAAGTTTGAAATGATCAAATACCTAATTAAATAGAACAATCTCTGTCTAATGTAACAAAATTTAACAGTGTATGAAGGTTATGTTTTCTAAGGTCTTTGATGTTTGCCATTTATGGTTTTCTCACTTTTTTCATATAAAAGCATGTTTTCATGTCGTAAGTACAGGATTTTATCTTAACTATTGATCTTTCCTGGACAGCACTATAGTGCCAGGACCAGTTGCATCTGTAGAACTATGGATAACTCCCTCACCTCAGTTCAAAGACAAACCATGGTAAATTCATTAAATGAAGGTTAAGGTTTCTATAAGTAGATATGCATGTAAAAATATGTAGTATGTACATATACTCACACATATATTCTGCTTCCAAAGGCTAGACACCTAATGATATTAGAAATATCTTCATAAAAAGCTATACAATAATGTTTCTTCAGCCATGCTACATCTCTTTTTTTTACATGACTGTAAAAAAAAATCTAAGAAGACACCACAGCTAAATAGTCAACTGTACAACTGTGTGTACTTTAGGGACAATATAAAAAGCAAAAAGTAATAGCCTTTCCTCATTTGTTAAGAGAACAGTTCATGTGCTTCACTCGTCAGGAGCCTTGTACTTGCTCTCGATCCCGGTTTTGTGGTTTCCTTGATCAAAGGTCTGGTTTGACTAGATCAATCTACATTTTGTTGTACAACTTGACATGGATTACTTGTATAGACTCTTTTGAATTTAGAGCATCTCACAAAACATTAATGAAATAGTTGTGTGTGTGTGTGTGTGTGTGTGTGCATGTGTTTATGTGTATTCTTGTGGACTCCTTTGAAAGAGCACTTACACAAGTCTCTGATGTCAAGAGGGGATGAGGAAGATGCATACAACGTCTCACCTGATGATGTATCATCCTAAGACCTAAATTGAAGACATAAAATTCTCTCTTCTATATTTCTTTCATATGTTATGTGTCACTTGTAGCAGAACAAATAAATCTTAATCCCCATGGGGAACAAAGATTAGATTAAAAACATTTCTTAAAATACGGATGTGGGATAGGAAGATGAGAATACATTAGCTCAACTTTTATGACCAACACAGAGTATTCTAGTCAAGGTTCCCTATAGACTATAATGCCAATTTATAACCTTAAAGATGATTACAGAAATTCATGAACGTAATGGGAAATTACTCTTTAATGTCTCTACCACTGAACTTCCTGGAGCCATGATGTCCTACAACAAATATCTTAAGGTTCTGTACGTGTGAATGCACCATCATTCATAAATGCGGTGTATGGTTCTAGTTTTATAGAGCTTCTGTCTTGGCATCTCAGAAGTACTTTAAAATCTTATCAACATTCAATCTTTCTATTCATGTTCCCCCACAGTCATTTATAAAGCTTTGTTTATGTGCAGCTACTATACTGTTGGCACATTTTTATAGTCTAATCTGTTTTATAGTCTAATTTTTACAGAATAAAAATGGGCCATGCATTATTATCACCAGTGTAGTTTAATTTGTCAATGTGTAGCCTTTTCACCAAAAGTAAGATCCTATTGTTACTGGAGTCTTTAGAGTAAAAACCTGGGACCAGGCAGCCCTCAAAATCTAGGCTCATCTACCTGTCTTCAATAAGTCAATTAAGGAGACAAAGTTAAAAGCAGAAACAGTGGGTTTATATCTACATTAGTAAGAGGAGCAATAAAGAAATCCAGTGACTCCCAAGTCCACCATTAGGGTACTGACCTGAGGTTTAGAATTAAATAGAGGCCAAGAGGTAAGTATAAGTAAACAGTTCTGGTCAATGTCTGCTATGTCCATCACTATTCCTTTTTACAAGATGGACTGACAAATTGCCAGAACTATATGTGATCTCTTCTGAGGAGACAAGTTCTTCTTCTTCTGACTGACATCAGGACTTCAACTTTTTCCTTCTGCTGCATGAGATTCCTAAGGAAATCCTAATTCCTTGACGTCCTTTATTTTGATAGTCTGATAATCAAATATAACGAAACAAACGTCTCTCTTTAGGACATCTTTGTCCTCCTGGGATGGTTACATTATATATGTCTAGTGAAGAGTTTTTATGTGACTGTAGGACACAGGTATACTGAACAAAGGTGGCTTCCTAAGTTGGATGCCATGGTGAGGGATTGTAAAAAAAAAAAATAGCAAAAGTGTGTGAGAGGTAAAGGCAGGAAAATGTAGCAAATATTGTGAAGAGAGAAGGGTTTAAAAGATATAATTTCGAAAACAAAGAAGATGAATATAGAAGATGGATGTCCTTGAAACCAAGCATCCTTGAGCATGGGACTTTGCAGGGTTACAAAGAAAGGACAGCTGAGTTTCCTAACACTAAACCAACTAGAAACCATACAATACTTATTGGGTGTGACATCTGATCAAGGAAAAGAAATTGCAGGGTAATTCAAAGGAAGAGCTATAAGATTTGATTTCTACATTTTTTTTTTAAGGACAAAAGTAAAAAATGACTTTTAGCCCTTATCACTCTTTGATCTGCTTGCAAATAATTCATCACATACATTTAACTGGTGCTCTAAAAACTGTTCTTTAAGAAAAAATATCATGGCTCATTAGGTAATAAAATCAGTTGAAAGAACTCTAGATACCCTTAAAATAAAGGAGAATTTAATAACTTTATGCAAAGTATTGCCTTTTAGTTCAAATACATAAACTTTAATATTACTGTGATTTGTCAAAAAAGCATCCATGTAAAACCATTGAAATGAAAAATATCCTAAGACCATTTTTATTTATTTTTCCTCATTTATCATGTCAAGCATTAATAAACACAATTAACATTTATGAAAGGCCATTCAAATACATAGCAAAAGGGCCTTATATTCCCTAGGAAGAATTTCATTTTATATCATTCAAATAAATCTCATTGTGTCTTTCATCAAGTAGTTCATACTTAGCTCAATTTCATTGTCTGCATCTGGAGTGCAAATTGATTCACGTTAACAAATATCTATTCTTATATATCTACAAGCCTCAGAAATTAATGGGTTGTAATGTGGCTACTTAGTGATTTAAATATTCCTAGGCACAGACATTTTTTACTTAGTTTAAAGACAAAAGACAAGGGTAAGCAGTGCCTGAAGTTTGGTAAGAGGTCAAGTGTTCTCATGACAATAGTATTTTCATTGTGAAGCTGAGGACGCAAGGCAAGGCTTCCCTGAGATGCTCTAGCTGACAAGAATTCTCACCAAAGCATGAAATCTGCCTAATTTTACTATCTCTGGCTGTAGATGGCCCATGTTACAGAATGTTCAGGTTCAGCTGTGGATTGTAAATCCAGAGCTTTCTACAGTGATGAATGATTTATGATGGTTTGAAGACATGAACTATGCTCTTAGAAATTCACTCTTTGTATTTTCTCATTAATATTTGTGACTGTCCATTTTCACACAGTCCAAAGGGCCAACTTAGTGACGCAAAGTGATGTGTTAAATCTAAAAGAGAAAATATGTCAAGCCTCCCAAATCTTCCAAATCATGTTTCTACTTTTGTTTGCACATCTTATAGTTTCAGGATCTTTCATTTATTTGCTTGTTTGGGGGATAATCACTTGAGTCTCCGCTTTTGAGAAAGTTGGTCAAAGAAAGAGCTCTTATTTGGTCAAAAAAAAAAAAAAAAGAAAAAGACCAACAAAGGGAAAAATAGAGAATCTGTGAGTCTGTATGGATTCAAGCTGAATTTTATTGATCAAAATACATTTTTATAAAAACAGAGTGAAAATAAAAAAAAATTCTGGACCACAAAAAGAGAGTGACTTCCCTCTGTCTACTATTAAATGTCAGACCTTTGATTAATTATTGATAATACCCATCCTGAAGCCACAGTGTAAGGTTTTGAAAAATACATAGATCAGTCCTGTTCTCTCTACTCCTGGAGTTTTGTTTTCTTGTTAACAAACTTTTCTTTAAGAAAAAGGAAACAGAACTGTGTCTGATATATGCTTCAAAACTCTCCTCTAGCCATTGAAGAATCTATCTTGCCTTTCATTCTTCTGCCAATAACATTGCATTTTCATAATTTATCTCATTCCAAAAAAAAACCTTCTCAAAATGAGACATAATCAAGCACATATTTTCCAGTAGAATCATGAATCATAAAAGTCCAAAGAAGGTAAAGGGAGAGATTATGTTTTATTCACTCATGAATTTGATAATTATTTATTCAGTGTTTACCATGTGTTGAGTGAAAATGAATGTCAGAGAATACAGTTGTGATAAAGAAGAAGCCAATCATGCTAAGTATCTTCTATTAAAGTAAGTGTATGATTGATAAACATACTCAGTGAACTGTATCACAGCAATTTATGACGAGTGGTCATGGAGAAATTATATCAGGAATAAGATTTCTTAAAGCAGTAGGAAAAAAAGCTTTTAATGATTTATGGAAGTAAGACCAATAGAGAAAG
>CABHPH010155208.1:0-27951 GCA_902168325.1 Peromyscus nudipes | reverse complement strand
TTGAAGAAGATATCAAAAGATGGAAAGATCTCCCATGCTCATGGATTGGTAGGATTAACATAGTAAAATGGCCATCTGACTAAAAGTAATCTACAGATTCAATCCAATCCCCATTAATATTCTGCTGCTACTATGAGGACCAGCCTTCAGCAGCTCATGGAATGAAGGGAAGCCACGGAGTTCGTGAACTAATCACTCAACTTGACTTTTCTATCTGAAGAAGTAAAACTTAATTCTCTGGAGCCAGCAGCGGGGCTAAACTAACATTCCTTGGCCTGCAATAAAGGGGGAAATATACATACACACCATTAGAGTCTCTCCATAATCTTCTCTTTCTCTGTTCTTTATTTCTTTTCTTGCCTCAAAAAAGAAACTCAAATAGCAGAGAATCATTCAACTGTTCAACATCAGTAGTGATTAGGGAAATGCAAATTAAAGCTACCTTGAGACTTCCTCTTATACCAATCAGAATGATCTGGCCTCCAGGTATACATGCAGGCAGAACACTGTATACATAATAAAAAAATAAATCTTTAAAAAAATAAGAATGACCAAGGTCAATAAAATAAATGATAGCCGATGCTGTTGATGATGTTGAATAAGAAGAAACACTCATCCATTGCTTCTGGGAGTGCAAACTTTTACAACCACTATGGAAATCAGTCTGGCAGTTCTTCGGGAAGCTGGGAAATAATCCACCTCAAGATCCAGCTATACCACTCTTGGGCATGTATCCAAAGGATGTGTCATCCTTCTACAGATACGTGATCAACTATATTCATTGCTGCTCTATTCATAATACCCAGAAATTCATAATAAACTTGATGTAAATCAAGAAACGAATTTAAAAAAAGTGTTACATTTACATGGTAGAATAAAACACAGACAACAAAATAACAAAATCAGGAAATTCACAATAAAATGGATTAAACCAGAAACAAACCATCCTCAGTGAGCTGGCCAAGATCCAGAAAGACAATCATGGTATGTATTCCCTTTTTATGTATACTTTAGCTGTTGAGTTGTTGATAAAAAAAAAAAGCTACAGTCCATATAAGCACAGAGGTTAGATATAGAGAAAGAGATTTTGAGGGAGTGATGGATTTCCCTAGGAAAATGAAATAGAATAGATAGTTATGGATGGATTGGGGAGTTTCTAATGGGAAGATCAAATGGGGAAAGGAAAAGGGGGCATGGAAGGGAATGTGGGAGGAACAGCTAAAACTAAGAATATTTGATGGGAGTATGGCAAACTAATACAGTAGAAGCTTTGTAATCAGTATTTGTGTGTGTGTGTGTGTGTGTGTGTGTGTGTGTGTGTAGGCAATCTCAATGAAATTGCCAAATAACATGGGGGATAGAGCCTCAACTGGATATCACTCATCACCAAATGAAACTTCCAGAACTGGGAATGGGTTACATCCAATGGAGTTATTGGCTGAAAAGGCCCCATGTGAACCTCCTAACAACCCAGGCTATTGCCAAGGCTATTAGGTGCTCTAGATCGATGAATGGAAAGGCCCTATTGCTGAAGGTAACACATACACATCCCATTGATCTTGGAGAGTTTGAGCTTGTGGCTACTTAGAGCCTTTATTCCTACTGACTCATGGTATTGGAAGATGTTCTTCACACTACCAAAGGAGGAAGGTAAACACAACCCAGCTACCAAACCTTCAATCCACAATGGTGATCTGCCTGCAAGATATGCCGGTGCAATAGTGGCATGAATCTTGCAGAAGAAACTCATAAATATTTGATTTGATTTAATGTCCACTCCATGAGATGGAAGCCATAGCTGATGCTGTTTAGGTGGCCAAGAACCTGAGACTAGATAGTCCGGGACATATTGGGAAATTAAATACAGTCTGTTAAGGGAACATAACAATACAATGACTCCTGATAACACTCTGCTCTAATCACAGGTCCATCCTGGCTCAGCCATCATTAGAGAAGCTTCCTCCAGCAGTAAATGGAAACAACCACAGAGACCCACAGCCAGAAATATGCAGAGTGAGATACCTTGAAACACAACCCTATGCAGAATGTCTCCATCATGTCCCTCCCTTCAGGGCTCAGAAAACTCTGTGGAAGAGGAAAGAATATAAGAGCCAGAGGGGATGGAGGACATCAAGATAACAGGGCCTTCTTAACACAACACATTGACACACATATGAACTATAAACTCTGAGACTGAGCAGCATGCCTAATACCTAAACAGATCTGCACCAGATAGTGTCCTAGAGCTGACAGCAGAAGGAGACACACATCCCATCACTAACCCAGAAGCTATCTCCATTTGGGGGATGAGGATCAAAATTAAACATATTAGTCATTTGGGAGGACATTTTGGAAGAATCCTCCAAATTGCCTTCTATAGTTTTTTTAACTTTTATTTGTTCTTTGTGGCTTTCTTATCATGCATCCTGATCCCATTCCTCTCCCTGTCTCTTCTTTTCCACACTCTGCCCTTGCGATGTTCCCCGATCCTGTAGAATAAAATAAAATGTAGGAGAAAAAAATCTCACCACACAATATATTCTTTTGTCCATATATTTTTTTCTTGCAAGTGTTCACTGTAGAGTCGTTGGTCTGGTTCAAGGCCTCTACTTTCTGCTACTCTGTCCATAGTGGGCCCTCACTGGAACATCTGTTGAATATCCTGTTGTTCTGTGTCATGGAGATCCTGCAAGCTTTAGATCTGCAGAACTGCCCTCTTCCTGTGCTCCAGCAGATCATGATGGAGCAGATGTTGGGGTGAGCCAACTCACAGCCCAGATTCTGTACCTGGGTGGTAGCTGGGTTGGTCAGCATGCCAGTGTTCCTTAGTCATCACCACCACCGTGAATTCTCCAGCCCTGGCTAGTTTACCCCATGCAACAAGGAGCAAGGGATGGGGACAGGTTTCTTGCTTTCATGCCCCGGCTGGCTCACCCACACCTACACCACCAGAACCAGCTCTACTATGTTTCCCGGGCGAAAAACAGGGCCACAGCTCCTATGGGTAAGTGGTTGGTTCATCTCTTCCACCTGTCATAGGTAGTTAGGGGAGAGTCGGGGGAGGGTATCTTTCTTTTACTCACACAATCACATGGCAGACAATGGGAGCAGGACCAGCTCTCCCATTCTCGTGCTCTCTGGGCCGACTGGCCAGTGCCCCCAGCAAATAGGATCACCACTGCTCTACTGCCCAAGAAAGGTGTACACCAGCTCTCATGGGTGCTGCAGCAAGTGAGGGGCAAGGACCTTTCTCTCTAGTGTTGCAGCCAGTGAGGGGTAGGGCCAACTCTGTGCAGCCCTGTCCTCTCTTCCTTCGGTGGTAACAGGAGCCACGGATATTAACACAGAGCCTGGCTGCAGCAGGACCATGGACACATTTCTCAGGTAGTATTATATCCTTCTGAGGTCTTTGATGTGGTTGAAGACTAGATAGTTATAATTTCCTCAGTTATGATAAAAGATAAGTTAGATGTAAAACCTTAAACTCATAAATATAAGATAGATAGGATATCTTCTTTAATATTGTAACTGTAATTCTTGCTCGATAATTGTTTTGTTATATGTAATTTTACTATGTTAAAGTTAAAACCTTCCTTTTTGAAAAAGAAAAAAAAAGGGCAAGTGCTGTGGATATCACTCTGTATCAATAAAGCGCTGATTGGCCGGTAGCCAGACAGGAAGTATAGGCGGGACTAACAGAGAGGAGAATTGAGGGAACAGGAAGGTGGAGGGGAGACTGGCTGGAGCCGCAGGAGGAGAAGGAAGATGTAAAGTACCGGTAAGCCACGAGCCACGTGGCAAAGTAGAGATTAATAGAAATGGGCTAAATATAAGAGTAAGAGCTAGACAATGATAGGCCTGAGCTAATGGCCAAGCAGTTTAAATAATGTAAGCGTCTGTGTGTTTATTTTATAAGTGGGCTCGGAGACTGGCGGGACTTGGGAGCTCGGAGACTGGCGGGACTTGGGAGCTGGAGAGAAGCTCCAGCAACAAAGTATAGTTATAATGATGCATATTTGTAATCCCAGAGCTGGAGAGGCAGAAAGATGAGAATCCCTGGGGCTACCATACTGGCCTCTTAGGGCAAGACCCAGGTCTAAGTTAGAGATGCTCTCTCAAAAAAAAAGGTAAATGGCTTCTGAAGAACAAGAGCTAAGAGTTTCCTGGCCTCCATGTGCACATGCACACACATCCGTCATCTGTGCACACACACATGCACACACATCATTTGTGCACACTCATGCACACATATCCTTCATCTGTGCACACTCACATGCACACACATCCTTCATCTGTGCACAGTCACATGCACACACATCCTTCATTTGTGCACACACACATGCACACAAATCCTTCATCTATGCACATACACATGCACACACATCCTTCATCTGTGCACACACACGTGTATACACACATCCTTCATCTGTGCACACACACGTGTATACAGACATCACAAAAGCCACACTGTACATCATGTATGTGCATATAAACAATTTTATTAAACAATAATATTTCAATAAATGTAGATGAAATGAAATACAAATAAATAGGTGCATGAAATTTTCATATAAGACTCACTCATTAAGTGACTGTGATAAAAATAGAAAATTTAAATTCACATTATTTTTATGGATACATAGAAATTATAATTAGGACACAATTAAAGCTACAATAGGATATTTAAACTATTTTTTATTTACACTAAATTAAACATTAAAAAAGCTTAAAAAGTCACTATCAACGAAGAGCTATCTTGAGTAACCTCAGCATCTAGGGAACATTTATGACATAAAATAAAAAGGAGATAGTAAGGGGATTCCTGTCCAAATATCAACTTATGCTGTACAGTGAACAAAAGGACTCTATTCTATTTGGCAGCAGAAACATAAAAGAATGTATATAAGTTATACCATAAATTTTGTTTGGGTCAAATGAATAATCTTACTTTGTTACTTGAAATATTAAACAGTTTTAGAAAGAATATAATTGCAAATGCACCAGCAAGACTCCTTACAACCATCTGTAACTCCAGTTCCACTTTTGACCTCTGTGGGGACCAGGAGTGCACACATACATACATGATGGCAAAACACTCATGCACTTAACTAAATACATTTTTTGAAAGAAAGAAAAAAATTGCCCTGTTTAAGAAATTTGGTGCCATATTGACTGCAAGTTTTTCATCATAATAATTATTCTGTTATCAGAACTGATTTGTACCAAGGGAGTAATTGTCGGATAGGCATTCATCACAAATTTCTGAATAGTCAGGATGACCGGATCGTACCTCCATAACAGAACTGAGGTGGATGAGATGATGAAGTCCACCCAGTACATGATCACAAAGACAACCACCAGCAGCAAGATGGTCTGGGTGGCTCTTTTCTCAGGGGATGCTCTTGGGTGGCTGATGCTGTGAAGATGTTTGCATTGCCTCTGATGTCTGAACAAGATAATCACCATGTATGCACTTGTGGTCAACATAACTCCTACAAGAAAGACATCTCTGGAGACTGTCACTGTTAAAATCAGTGCCCTGATGATGTAGTTCATGGGGAAGAGTGAGCAATATATGGTGACCTTCATCTGGTTGCTCTCACTCACATTGGTAAAAGCAACAACATAGAAGATCTGGTTGCTACTGAATGACAAGTTGAAAGACCAAATAAATAAGAAAGCATAAATCATGTATGACTTTAGTTTATGTTTAAAGTTTGCCAACAATGAGGTACTGGGACTGATAGTGACAGCCTGGAACACACTCAGGAGGCAGGTGATGCAGATGGAGAGGCCTCTCATCACTCTGTTCATGTAAAAAGTTACCTTACATTTGAAGTCATTCTCAAAGTTCAGTGACTCAAATACATCTGTAAGCCAAAGGTCCCCTCCAGTGAGGAGCATCATTATGTGGATGAAGGTCAGTTGACAGCAGATCAGGTCCGTGGGCTTAGGACTATGAACTAGGATTATGAAAGTGTAGAAAAAAAGGAGACACATATTGGCTAGGACTCCAAGTACAGATTGGAAATTAAGGATATTCTTTAATAAGGACATAAGTGGAAAGTGTATTCACCTTAATATCATAGTAGAAATATATTTCATATGCCTAGAAAAATAATAGAGAGTACATCAAACTTGTGATTCAATTGTCAGTACCTTTATATTATCATTCTTGATTAACTTATTCTTGATTAACCTGTCTCTTTAACATTTGATGTTTCAGACTGGACATCACAGCCTGTATTCTCCATGTATCTACCTGTGTGTATATATATATATATATATCATACTAGAGATAATAAAAGCATTCACATTGCATTCTAAACAGAAGGCACATTTTGTGTGGCTCTATTGCACCTAGGTGTCATACCTTAGAAATCCAATCCCATTGATTGCCTCATTTTATAGTTAACATCTAAAATAGTAGTGATGAACACAGAATATTAATCACATTTTCACAATCAAATAAAACTTATGTTCACCAGGAAAATATTCACAAAAGAAATCCAGAAGAGTGAGGTAAGTCAGTCTCACATTGCATAACTTTAATATGCTCTATTTTGCAACTATTTGTGTTTTGACTCATAATTCTAATGAAATCACAGTGAAAATTCATAATAATCTCACTATTTTAATCAGCAAAATGTTTGTATTAGTTAATATTTTCCTTTTTTATGTCCCTTATTCTATGAAGTCTTACATCCCTATAATCCAGATTATAGATTAAAGACATAGATACAGTTGGAGACCATTATTGTACTTTCCACAACCTATTAATTGTGTAACCATTAATTATGGTTATAAATGATCTGAACTGTCTCACAGTTTAGCTCCCATCCCATCACCTTTTGGAACACTCCACTTCAGGATTAAAGAACTAATTCTAGCTACTAAGACTAACCCTGTTTTTTCTTTGCTTTTTGAGGGAGTAAATTATTAATAGTATGATTCCTTATGATTATTTTCTCTTTTGGCCTTATAACTTTTTCAGCCATCCATACTGTTATTTTACCTACCTCCTTCTTCTATATTGATGTCCCCCCTTTAACTTAGAACCCCCCATTTTCTCATTTTCCCCATCAGATCACTTGTGTCCTGCTACTCAGCTGTACCTTCCTCCCACCTTCCTCTATATTTACTTCCTTCCTCCCTGCTAAGGAGCCCACCCTTTCCCATTTCCCTGATGAGATCACTTGTACCCTGCCATTCTCCTCTCTAATGCTCTGTGCCCCACCCCCATCCTGGCCATGGTCCCCTTTTGCTCTTGTGTCTGTATTTACTGCAGGCTACATACTCACATCTGAAGATGTAAAACTAGGAGCCTCCAAGAAGAGAGAACATGGGACACTAAGACAAACACTATTTTCAACACACTGGGAAAAACTTGAACTTGCAGAAGATGACCTGTTTTTGAATTTCTGTTTTAAAAGAGATTCATTCCCATGCAGTGGAAACCAAGGCCCCAGGGTTATCAGAGGGCATCAGCACCAAACAGTGTTTACAGTTCCATTCAACAGTCTCACCTTTGGTGCCTATGTTAGTTATTTGGCCAGGTTACCAGGGTCATTATTCTGTCAAATTACTATAATTCAGTACTTTAAAATTAGCTTCGTGATAAAGAAATAGAAAACTATTTCTGACTCAGATTCTTGTGAGAAAAAGAGTGTGTCAAGCTCACTACCATATTCCATATATATAAATTAATGCATGCCTGTATGTGTAGGAATAATGCAAAAGTTAGTGAGTAAGACCACCCTATAACATTCCCATGAATATGACACCATAAATCACACATTTTATATTTACCTGATTTTTGCCCTTGAAAAGCTTGATCTAATAAAGGTATAGACTCATCCCAATTGCCAGAGACAAACATTTAGACAAAGAGATTCTCCCACCAACATACACTTATAGTAGCTGTACTGTGAAGCTCTGTGTTAATAAAAGCTCTGGGATACAAGCTGGAGAGATGGTTCAGAGCATGTTTTACTCTTGCAAAAGACCTGGGCTAGATTCCCATCAAGGACATGGTGGCTCATAACCATCTGTAACTCTAGTTCTTTGGAAGCCATTGTCCTCTCTGACCCAGACATGCAAGTGGCACACAGACATACATGCAGGCAAAACACTCATATATGTAAAGTAAAATAAATAAATCTTAAATTATAAATGTTAAATAAATAAATTAATTAATTAAATAAATGAAAGTTCCAGGATGACACGCAATTCAAGCCTTGGTCTTCAAACTGAATGAATGGTAGTCCAATTTCCATTTTAAAATTGCAAATGGGCAAACCATATATGTAGAATAATTTCCATTAATTTTACAACTACAGTTTATCAATGTAGCACATATATTATATGTTATATGAAAAGATAATAATACAAAGTAAAAAGTAGTAATCTGAATTTTTTCCTTAGCCCAGAGATATTTTCTACAATCTGTATATTTCATATGCTTTGATTCGTAAATATTTATGACTTACAGAAAATGATGTATCTCCTATGGCATCATTCTCTGTAGCTCGCCCTGGCTGAGACTTAACCAGAAAAGACTATGGCTACAAACTGAGTTGTTAACATGTTCATGAACTGAGAAAAGTTATTTGTTTTATTTGAAGAAATAAATTGCAGTTCTGGGGGCTTTCATGGTGGCTTAAGCTTTTAATATTTAGTTTTAAGTAACGAAACACAAAGTGTACCATAAACATTCATATTATGGAGAAGCCATCACTATTAAATTGACCCAGACCTAAAGTCCAAGCAGCCTTCAGGAAACTGTTTGAAGAGAAGTGTAACAATAGAAACCTAGAGCTGCTTAGTGCATAGTTCTACAGTCTTCTGAGAAAAATCACTTTACCCCTTCATTATCAGAGTATTTGGTTTGGAAGAGTCTTGTTTTTTGAACTTATGGTGATCTTTGTATTCTTCTTGTGGAGATTTAATAACAATGAATATAGAAATATATTAGATAAAAAGTATCATTTTCATTTTCATTTTTACCATAGTTAGTGAGTAATGACCAAAAGGCAGCAGGACCACTCAGAGAGAACATAGAGTGACTGTGTGACTTTCAGGTGACAAGATACATGGTGTTGGCTGGTGCACGGTCCACTGTCAGCAACATTAATAAGTCTTCAGGAATCTCAGGAAGGTGAAGACCTTAGCCACTCAAATTAGGGCCATGAAATCTTTATGAAATACATAATGCCAGCAGGAATAAATAGTCATTACTTTTTAATAAAGTATTAATTCTTGGCTCTTACCTGATACTCTTAAATAATTTTAATGCATAACTTATTCTTTGGAAATTAGTGTAGCACAGGTGAAACTGGAAACCCACAGACACTGACTGGAACATTACATTCTCACAGTTATGAGCCAGTTTCCCTGAGATGAAGCAGCAGCAGCAGAATGTCACTGCAGAGCCTGTGGGGAAGCAGTCATACCGCAGCTGGATCACACGTCACACGGTGTAAGTCTGGGAAAGATACGAAAGTGTTCACTGTAAGTGTGCGTGTGTGTGTGTGTGTGTGTGTGTGAGAGAGAGAGAGAGAGAGAGAGAGACAGAGACAGAGACAGAGACAGAGACAGAGACAGACAGAGACAGACAGACAGAGACAGAGACAGAGAGGATCTAAACCTGTAGTTCAGACTGACTGCCATCAAACTCACAACGCTCCTACCTTAGCCTCCAAAGTGCTGGGATCACAGGTGTGTGCCACCACACCTGCCTTCATTTTCCATTCCAGTCCTGTATACATTAGTAAATGAGATCCCAACAAAATAAAAATGGACTTATGGCACTCAGCAGCTAAACTTAAATTTACTTGGCATTTTTTATAAATGCATATTTAATGAGCAATTGTATTTTGTAACTATTAGGGATTTTTACTTTAATTAATTTTATACTATTGGAGAATTCAAATTAGTTTCTCATTGCTAATGAAAAGCATACTCAATATTATATCAGTACCAATGTTACAAAGTTCAATTTATAAACTTGAAATATTAAAACTTACCTTATTTAAATTAAAACACTCAATATCCAACAGAAAATTTTCCAGTTTATATTTTTGTAAGGATAACTTTACAAGGATTTAATAAATAAGTAAGGTAAGATTTCCATATATTTTTAAATACCCAGAAAAGATATACTTTATTAAAAATCACTGCATTAGAATAAACAAATATATGTAAAACTTTTAAAACTTATTTATACAATGTTAAGAACATAAGTAGAACCTATGGCCTCTAGTAGGCCATAATTTCAAACTTTTCTCAGAATTTCTAAGTATATGCAAACTTAACAGAACAGAAAATTACTGATAGACACTAAATTATTTAATATTCGTTGTATATTTCTGGCTTAAGTTTCATATAAATAAATGCATAGTCAGTTAACTTGAGAAAAGTAGTAAAATGACAAAAACAAAATATCATTTAAATGCATTTTAGTATCACAAATGTAGTCCTGCAAACAAATAAATGTGTGTTCTTTGTTTTTCCCTCTCTAAGTTACTTCAGGTGTTTTATGACAAGGAGGGAAGGCTAACACCGTTGGCATTAGCTAGGTGGAACCAGGTTTCTAGAATAATTAGAGCACACACTCAGGAGAATCCATAGTCAGATGTGCTGGTTAAAATATTCCTTTTAGGGTCACTTTTTACATATGTACTAGTGTACATCATTGTAAAAAGTGAAGGATTTCATTCAATATATAATATCCATCAGCCATCTTTCACACTATTAGCCTTTCTTGTCTCTGTCCACACATGTTAGGCCCTGTCTTCTTTCCAATAGCCCCACCTACTGACTATCACATATATAATATTCAGCAATTATAGTGAGTTAATACTATGTGCTTTTACAAATCATTACACTGATATTTTATGTCTACAAGCATCTGTAGTGTGTGCTTCTGACACAATAGGGCTCAAAAGTAAAATTCTAAGCAGAAAACTCTCTCATCATTTCATTACAGAAAATTCTGCTTCATTCTAGCACTTACAGCTCTCACTATTAATGAATAGAAAAGCAAACACTTACCTGGCCAGGCCTCTGATAAACCTCCATATAGAATGAGCCCTAAGAAGCCATTATAAGGAAGAAATGTCATCAGTTTATCTCTCTCTAGACCCATAATTATCATGTCATCTGTACAGGGCACTTCTGACCTTGAGGTTGTTAGAAAGTTGTCCCATCAAATGGGAAAGTGAACTTCTTAATTCCAGGAAAACAGTGGAGTAGGAACAGCTGAACTCTGGGTTTCCCATGTGTGAGCTACTCTCCCCAGGCTATATCTGTCTGTTTGGATTAGCTGATCCCAGTCTTGGTGAACAAAACAAAAGGGAAATTAATAATGTCACATTTAAAAGAAGTAGAAAAAACTTCTCACTTCCCCAAGGTATCTTTCCTGCTTCCAAAACATCCCTGATAGCCTCCATACTTAATTTACAGTGGCTTCAGGGTCTCATCTGGAAATTATCAGCACTTTTGCTAAAATTAGAAAATGTCCAGCCAGGCACATAACCTTCGACCTGCAGTCAGTCCTGCCTGTGGGATGTGATGGGGGAAGGATGGCCTAGAGTTTGAGGAAATGGATGACAAATGACTGATCTAGTCTAAAATCCATGCTAGGAGAGTAAGACCACCTCTGACACTGTCTGGAGCTTCAGGACCCAGAGGCTGCATGGCCTAGAGACCTGGGATAGAACCAAACACAACTGGAGAAAAAAATTGTCAATGTAATGATGCCCAACATTATTCTGCTATACACATAGATTGATGCCTAGCCCAATTGCTATCAGAGAGGCTTCCTCCAGCAACTGATGGAAATAGATGCAGACCCACAGCCAAACATTAATCAAAAAAAGTAGAAGAAAACAAAATTTCTGTAGCTAAAAACTGTACTTTGAGATTATTCAAAAGGAAATATTCAAAAATTTTCTATGATATCTAAAATAAATCCTAAAGCAGAGATTTTAAGGTTGTTAGACAGTGACTAAGTAAAATATGAGGCACTGGAAAGATGATCTAAATTGGACCAGAGCTGTGGTGGTTTAAATGAGATATTCCCCAGAGTCTTGGGCATTTGAACACTTGGTTCCTGTATGATGTTGCTGTATGGGGAGGTTTAAGGGGTGTGGCCTTGATGAAGGAAATATGTCAGTGAAGGCAGGCTTTGAGAATTTAAAGACTTATGCTATTTCCAGCTCTCTCTGCTTCATGCTTGTGTTTCCAGAGGTAAACTCTCAGCTTTCTGCTCCTAAAACCATGCCTTCCACTTGCTGCCATGCCTTCCTGCCATGATGGACTCTGGACCCTGTGAAACCGTACACCCAAATAAACTCTTCCTTTGGTTAAAAGAAACAGGAGGAAAAGAAAATAAGGAAAATGTTGCCTCCTCCAAGGACACTTGGGTAAAGTAATCTTTCTTAAGGATGGCACAGACGTGAGGTGATGTAACTGTATTATCAGCAGATACCAGGCTGGGGTCTGGTGATGTTAGTAGAGTACATGCCTAGAAAGTATTGTATATGTGGAACACCATGAAAATATCAAACCTTCAAATTATAGGCACAAGAGAGGCAAGAATCCCAAGTCAATGCAATGATAGGACCTTCAGTAAGATCAAAAAAGAAGATTGCTCCAAACTAAGAAAAGACACCCCAACAAAAATACAAGAAAAGTGCAGAACACATAAAAGACAAGACAAGAAAAGAAAGTTTCAGAGGAGACACACACACAGGCCCAGGGTGGATTGCCCTAGGATCTGAGCAGGAAGCATGGTTCTCCTCAGCACCATGACGGACTGAGTGGGACAAGAGGACCCACATGCATGCCCACGCGGTTTGTCACTGGCTCCAAAGAGAAAACACAGACCCACCAGGTGTCCTGTGGTGCCTGGCCGATGGGCACTATTATGATGAGTAAATATATGGTGTGATGAGAGGACAGAGAGAGAGAGAGAGAGAGAGAGAGAGAGAGAGAGAGAGAGAGAATGGTTTATGTCCTGTGGACAGCGGCATATCTGAGGAAGTGAAAGTGGTGAGGAACAGGCTGACCTGGGTGACTTGATTGTCACCCAGGGTCATGGTGATGTCTAGGCCTGTCTGCTTCTGGGGCCCTTGTCTGAGTTCATGGCTCTGATGCAGCCTCAGTTTGTAATGATGTCCTTGGCTGATGATACCACCAAGGCCAAGAGAATAGGGCTGTACAGAGTTGCCCCCTCACTGGCTGCAACCTAGGGACAAATAGTCCTACTCCTCACCTGCTGAAGCACTCAGGAGAGAGGGTCCTAAACCTTTGGCAGCACAATAGAGCTGATCTTTTTTGCAGCGGCATGGGCAAGCAGGCCCTGAGGGTATGAGAATGAGAGAGTAGGTCATGTCTACCATGTATTGAGGGATAGATTCCTCCCCTTGCCCCTTGCCAATTGTACCAGGTGAGGGACCTGACCCAACCCCTCACCAGATATAGCAATCAGGAAAGTGGGCCCTGCAACTACCCAGCCCCAGAACCAGGGCTATGTATGAGTTGACCCGCCCCAATATTCACCCCATCTATGATCTGCTGAAGCATGGGAAAGGGCTGGATCCCAGAGCTGCAGGATCTTCACAACACAGGACAACAACACAGTCTCCAAGATGAGTCCCATGAGGGTCCAGCATCAATAGTGTACCAAAAACCAGAGGCCTTGAACCAGATCAATGATGCTTTGCAATGAACACTTGCAAGCAAGAATATATGGATAAAAGGATTTACTGTTTCACTTACGTTATCACACTACAGCTTCCACGATGAGGTTGGGGGGTTTTTTCCTCTTAAATTTTATTTTATGTACACTGTCCGCTAACACTCCTTAAAGCCCACCTAGTAACCCCAGACTGCACTCCCTCCCCTAGGTCCCACACCAGGCCCCACAACCCCAGTAGCTGTACCAGAGGTCACAGAGATACTAAGGACCCCAGAGAAGACACTACCCACCACCCACTAAACCCCTTTATGCTTCTCCAACAATCCCAGACTGCACCCCTCATCCCTGACACCTGGCTCCATATTCCTGGTCTACAACTTCAGAAGAAGAGTTTGGCTTTACCCAAGGCCAGGACAGATCTAAGGACCCCAGATCTACAACTGCAGAAGACTTCAGCTTTACTGGAGCACAGGCTAGATCTAGGGACCCCAGCACTGGCAGCTATACTAGAGGCTAGGCTGGTCCTGTGGACACCAGAGACCAGACCAGATCTAGGGACCCCCTCCCCTGGGCTCCATATCATGGTCTACAACTTTGGAAGAAGATTCAGCTTTACCAGAGACCAGGACAGATCTTGGGACCCTTAGGCCCCAAAACCCCAGAGGGGAAATCCTACTGGACCTGAAGACAGGCTAGTCACCAGAATCTTTGTCCATTTAGGCCAGAAGACCAGAAAAGAGAGAGAACCCAAGGAACAAAAAAAACCCATTGAACTAACAAAGACAAATGCAGGAATCAACACCTAGACCTATAATCATCCCAATGCCTAAACTCTAGTGTAAGAACACAATCAATAACAGAAAAGGCTATATGGCGCAACCACAGCCCAGCTATCCTACAACAGCAAGACCTGAACAAACCAACACAGCTGAAACACAAGAAAGCAACCTTAAAAATGACTTTATGAATATGGTAGACAAACTTAAAGAGGATATGAACAAAACTCTTAAAGAAATGGAGAAAAAGACAAACAAAAAAATTGGAAGAAATCAATAAGTCCCTAAAAGGAAGCCAAGAAAAACCAGACAGATGAAAGAAACTGTTCAAGACCTGAAAATGAAAACAGAAGCAATAAAGAAAACACAAACAGAGGCAATCCTGGAAATGGAATATCTGGGTAAGGGAACAGGAACTACAGATACAAGCATCACCAACAGAATACAAGAGATGGAAGACAGAATTTCAGACATTGAAGACACTATAGAGGAAATAAATTCATCAGTCAAAGAAAATGTTAAATCTAAAAAATTCCTGAGAAAAAAACATCCAGGAAATCTGGGATATGATGAAAGAACAAACATAATAATAGGAATAGAACAAAGAAAAGAAATACAGGATAAAAACCCTGAGAATATATTTAACAAAATTATGGAAAATTTTCCCAACCTAAATAAAGACATGCCTATGTACAAGAAGCTTACAAAACACCAAATAGATTGGATCAGAAAAGAAAATTCACTTACCTCATAACAATCAAAACATTGAACATACAGAACAAAGAAAGAATATTAAAAGTGACAAGGGAAAAGGCAAAGTAACATTCAAAGGCAGACCCATTAGAATCACACCCGACTTCTTAACAGAGACCCTAAAATCCACAAGAGTCTGGACTGATGTCTTGCAGACTCTAAGAGACCAGGGAAGCCAACCAGACTACTATACCCAGCAAAACTGTTAATCACCATAGATGGAGAAAACAAGATATTTCATGACAAAGTCAAATTTAAACAATATCTATCCACAAACTCAGCCCTACAGACAGTACTAGTAGAAAAACTCCAAGCTGAGGAAGTTAACAACACCAAAAAAAACACAGATAATAGATAATCTCACATCAGCAAAACCCAAAGAAGGGAAACAAATAAACACAAATACACACACACACACACACACACACACACACACACACACACACTACCATTATCAACAACAAAATAACAGGGATTAACAATCATTGGTCATTAATATCCCTCAATATCAATGGATTCAATTTGCCAATAAAAAGACACAGGCTAATGGATTGGATACAAAAACAAGATCCATTATTCTGCTGCACACAAGAAACACACCTCAACATCAAATATAGACATTACCTCAGAGTAAAAGGTTGGAAAAAGGTTTTCCAATCAAATGGACCTAATAAGCAAGATGGTGTAGCTATCCTAATGTCTAATAAAATAGATTTCCAACCAAAATTAATTAAAAGAGATGGAGAAGGACATTTCAGATTCATCTAAGGAAAAAATCCACCAAGATGATGTCTCAATTCTAAACATCTATGCCCCAAATGTAAGGGCATACACATTTGTAAAAGAAACATTTCTAAGCCTAAATCAAACATAGAACCCCAAACAATAAGAGTGGGAGATGATAACACCCCAATTTCACCAATAGACAGGTCATCCAGACTGAAAGGGAACTGAAAAATTATGAAACTAACAGACGTTATAACTCAAATACCTAAAAGATATTTACAGAACATTTGACCCAAATACAAAAGAATATACCTTCTTCTCAGCACCACATAGAACATTCTCCAAATACTCAGCCACAAAGCAAGTCACAACAGATACTAAAAATTTGAAATAAACCTCCTGTACCTTATCAGACCACCTTGGATTAAAGATGGATTTCAGAAACAACAGAAAAAGATGCCCACAACTCATGGAAACTAAACAACTCTCTACTAAGTTACTACTGGGTCAAGGAAGAAATAAAGAAAGAAGTTAAAGACTTCCTAGAATTCAATGGAAATGAATACACAACATACCCAAACTTATGGGACACAATAAAAGAGATATTAAGAGGAAAGTTCATAGCATTAAGTGTAGCTGGAGTTTTTTCTCCGGGTCCCACCAAGCCCCAACAGTCCGACAGCCCACTTATAAAATAAACACACAGACACTTATATTATTTAAACTGTTTGGCCTAATGGCTCAGGCTTCTAGCTATCTAGTTCTTGCATCTTAAATTAATCCATTTCTATAAAACTATACCTTGCCACGTGGCTCATGGCTTACCGGCATCTTCACATGCTGCTTGTCATGGTGGCGGCTGGCAGTGTCTCTCTCACTCAGCTTCCTGTTCTCTCAATTCTCCTCTCTGTTAGTCCCGCCTATACTTCCTGCCTGGCCACTGGCCAATCAGTGTTTTATTTATTGACCAATCAGAGCATTTGACATACAGACCATCCTACAGCAATTAAGTGTCTTCATGGAGAATTTTGAGAGCGCTCATACTAGTGACTTAAGAGCAAACCTGAAAGCTCTAGAACAAAAAGAAGCAGACACACCTAAGAGGAGTAGAAGGCAGGAAATAATCAAATTGGGGCTAAAATCAATAAAGTAGAAACAAAGAAAACAATATGAAGAATGAAGGAAATGAAGAGTTGGTTCTTTGAGAAAATCAACAAAGTAGATAAACCCTTATCCAAACTAAGTAAGATGGCAGAGAGAGAGAGAGAATATCTAAATCAACAAAATCAGAAATGAAAATAGGGGCATAACAACAGACTGAAGAAATACAGAGAATCATTAGGTCATACTTCAAAAACGCGTACTCCACAAAATTGGAAAAATCTTCAAGAAATGGACAGATATCTTGATAGATACCACTTACCAAAGTTAAATCAGTATCATATAAAGAATTTAAATAGACCTATAACCCCAAAGAAAATAGAAGCAGTCATTAGAAGTCTCCCAACCCCCACCCTAAAAAGTGCAGAGCCACATGGTTTTAACATAGAATTCCACCATAATTTCAAAGAACAGCTAATACCAATACTCTTCAAATTATCCCACAAAGTAGAAACAGAAGGAACATTGCCAAATTCTTTCTATAAGGCCACAGTCACCCTGATACCCAAACCGCACAAAGACTCAACAAAGAATTACAGACCAATTTCACTCATGAACATTGATGCAAAAATACTCAATAAAATACTTGCAAACCAAATCCAAGAACGTATCAAAAAGATCACTCACAGCAGATGCAGAGAACCCCAGCCAAGCACTGGGCCAAGCTCCAGGAGTCCAGTTGAAGAGAGGGAGGAGAGATTATATGAGCAAGGGGGGTGAGGGGTAACATCATGATGGGGAAACCCATAGAGACTGCTGACCGGAGCTCCTGGGAGCTCACAGACTCTAGAACAACAGTTAGGGAGCCTGCATGGGACCGACCTAGGGCCTCTGCATGTGGGTGACAGTTGTGTATCTTGGTCTCTTTGTAGAGTCCCTAGCAGTGGGAACGAGATCTGTCACTGGCATTTTGAAACCTATTCCCTATGGTGGGATGCCTCCCTCATCCTTGATGAGGGGGGGAGGAGCTTGGTCCTTCCTCAACTTGATATGTCATGCTTTGTCGACTCCCATGGAAGGCCTTACCCTTTCTGAATGGAGACATAGGAGGAGTGATGAGCTGTAGAAGGGATGTGGGGAGGGGAGGGGACAGGAGGGGAGGAGGGAGGGGAAACTAGTTGGTATATAAAATAAATAAATAATTTAATAAAAAAATAAAATACAGGTCGCTTGGGCCCAGCCACGGAGGGGCGCGCCCAGGAGCTCTCTGATGCTGCAGGCAGACGAGGGCGCGGCCGTCCCCCGTGAGCCCGCAGGGATGCGTTGACATCCACGAGCTTGTCCATTGAGCTGGACCGGACCCGCGTCTCGGGCTCAGAGATAAATACATTCTTGGAAGATCCAGAATTTGCTGATTTGTATTGAGAGCAGAACAAGCAATAGAAAATGGAATTTTCCCAGAAAGAATCACTCAAGGGTCAAGTGGAAGTTACTTTGTGAAGGATTCTAAAAGGAACATTATTGGTGTGTTTAAACCCAAATCAGAAGAACTTTACGGCCAGCTGAACCCAAAGTAGACCAAATATGTCCATAAAGTCTGCTGTCCCTGCTGCTTTGGCCGAGGCTGCCTGCTCCCTAACCAGGGCTACCTTTCTAAAGCTGGCGCCTACCTGGTGGACGCAAAGTTTCAGCTGGGCATTGTACCTAAAACAAAGGTGGTTTGGCTTGTCAGTGAGACATTTAACTACAGTTCAATTGACCGTGCAAAATCAAGAGGCAAAAAGTATGCCTTAGAGATAATGTCAAAAGTAGGTAGAAAGTTTCGTCGAATAGGACTTCCTCCTAATTCGGTTCCTTTCAGCTGTTTACAGGAAGATTACAGGGAGGCTGAGTATTGGCTTAGGAAGTTTGAAGCTGAGCCTCTGCCTGAAAACATTAGAAAACAATTTCAGTCGCAGTTTGAAAGATTAGTGATTTTGGATTACGTCATCAGAAACACAGACAGGGGAAATGATAATTGGCTAATCAAATATGAAAAGACAAAATATGCAAAGAAAATTCAAAGAGAGGAATCAAACTGGATCAATGATAAAGAATTGCTTATTAAAATAGCTGCAATTGATAATGGGCTAGCATTTCACTTTAAACATCTGATGAATGGAGAGCATACCCACTTCACTGGGCTTGGCTTCTTCAAGCTAAAGTTCCTTTTTCTGAAGAAATCCGAAACTTGATTCTGCCCTATATCTCTGACATGAACTTTGTACAAGATTTGTGTGAAGATCTTTATGAACTCTTTAAGACTGACAAAGGATTTGACAAAGCTGCTTTTGAAACTCAGATGTCTGTGATGAGAGGCCAGATCTTAAGCCTCACTCAGGCACTGGAGATGGGAAGAGTCCTGTGCAGCTGGTGCAGATGCCGGGTGTGATCGTGGAGTGCAGTAAAAGCAGTGGCCAAGGGCGGGTTGTACACCTAAGCAACTCCTTCACCCAGACCATCCACTGCAGAAAGCCATTCTTTTCTTCCTGGTAGCAGATGTAAGGGGAACAACTGTGTGGTGTTACTCTTCCGATAAAATATTACACTGATGTAAATCTGCTGCTGAGAGCACCAGTTGCCAAAATCTCTAATAATTCAAGTCTTTAAATATAGACAAAATATTACTATATTTTGAATGTAATCAAAAGTTTACGATTTTTTTCTCCAAATATTAAATTTCTATTTCAGGGAAGAAGTGATATATCTCCTATACTGTATTTCTATAGAAAATTTGTACTTTATGTTGTTATTACAAGTAATTTTGTGGTTTACACATGCTAGCATGACTATAATTGTTTTCTAGAATTTCAACTAGAAAAGAAAGGTTGACTTTGGATGCTGTAACTTTTTATATACTTTTTAAACATGAGAAGAATCTTCTTGCATTCATTCCAAAAGACCTTTGAGGGTGGCCAAGCCAGAAACTGCTCTTGTAGACTCTTCACAGAGTTGCCAGTGAGAAAACAGAGAAAAAACAGACTAAAGCTCCATTTGATAGCTGCTGGTTTAAAACTGGAAGAAGGACCCAAACGTGGGCACTACTGGGGACCTGGAAGGTAAATGCTGCCCAAGTGACAGACAGATGACCATTATTTTTGTACTTTGATATCTTTGTTGGTGAGCTCTTCTGTTTTAATGGGGGAGAAAAATCTAAAGACATCACCCCTCCTTTTTGTAAAAAGGAGATAACTGAGAGCTAAATGGAATAATGTGGAATTAAGGTAGAGCTCCAGTATTTTAAAATTACAACATTGCTTTAAAAATCCCCTTTTGTTTCTCATATGGGATCATTTGAAAATTAGTACTTCAAAATACTAATCTTAACCATTTAGTACGTCAGTTAGTGTTGAACATCACTGCAAAGTAAACCATACCTACCCTGAAGTGTATACTGAATTTCAGTTGGGGTCAAGGGTCAGAAAGCCTTGGAAACAGTAGACCCACGCTGAATCGGAAGGGAACGTGACTCAGACTGTCAACATGGATTTTAAACATTCGTTCTTTGTTGCATCGTGAGCATCTCTGTGCTCTTTGGAATTTGTAGCACTGTTTAGTCACCAAGACCTCTTCTACCTTCCATTAGCTCAGGTTGGAGATCATGGAAACTTGAGTGGAGTATCCATGTGTACCACCACCTGTTGGCAGATACTAGTCATTAAAGTGAGCCTTTCTAAGATGTCTTCTGCAAGAGAAGGCAGAGTTGCCTTTGCTGCAGTATGGCTTTCACAAAAAGATTTTTTTTCAGTATTTTGAGAATTGCTGTATTAATTTTTATAACAAAGAATGTAGTAAATTGCCGGGCGGTGGTGGCGCATGCCTTTAATCCCAGCACTTGGGAGGCAGAGGCAGGCGGATCTCTGTGAGTTCGAGGCCAGCCTGGGCTACCAAGTGAGTTCCAGGAAAGGTGCAAAGCTACACAGAGAAACTCTGTCTCGAAAAGCAAAACAAAAAAACAAAAAAAAGAATGTAGTAAATTGCTACTGTTCTATAGTCTAAAATTAAAATAGTTCAAGAATATTTTTAACTGTCTGACCGTGTTAGGACAGTTGAGATATTTAAAGATTACAAGTGAAAGTACTTAGGCTGTGTTTTGTAAACATTCATGAACTTAATTGTTATTTAAATATTGTGGAATTTTTAATGAGTGTATTTATATTGTCAAAAATGATAAGCAAAAGGGATAAAAATCACTGTCTTGAGGCCAAAAAAAATAAAATACAATGAAAATACAATGAATTTAGCATGAATATATGGCTAACATCAGAGATTAAATAAAATAAAGTTAAAGACATGCTAGGAATGAAATGAAATTTAATCATTTTCAAGAAACATGTCTGATAATCTTATGATGGTAGAAAATCAAAGGTCATGTTGTCATGAACATATGTGTAATAAAAATATTTTCTCTCTTGATGTATCAACACACTAGCAACTGTTGATTACAAGCTGTTCTTATTTAACACTTCACCTCTCCTGGACCCTGTAACCTATCCCTTTACTTGTAAGTTACCCCACAAAATAAACCTCCCTTGTAACTACGTGGAGTTGCCTTAATAATTTCACCAATACTTGTTTCCTGACCTTAGGAGCTCCTCACTCAACTATGTGCCTTTGTAAAACTTTAGATTGTTTTCTTGGGTTTTTCACCTCAAAGCTGTTTGACAAAAACATCTTAGTCAAACTTTAAGTTATTTTCAAAGCTTTGTTTCAGCTCTGATGCATGCTGAAACCTGTGAACACATCTTCCAACATTAAGATTAAAAGAATTTAAACTAGCTGGGCTATTGGGACTCATTTGTTTTCCTTAATCATTAACCTAAGCCACAGTCTATATGGCTCCTCAACAGAAACTCATGTGTTCTAGCTATGTGAAATTTTCTTGCTCTATTTTTTTATCCTCTGCAGCCCCTGCTTTATTAGAGGCAGGGGCAGGATTTTATTATAACCTTTACCCATGTTAATTTTTCCACTAGACTAACCTCCATCATAATTCCTTACTATATTTATTAAAAACCTTCAATCTACAAAATCTTAAACTAACACTACTAATATATAAAAAGCACTTTCTGTTAAATAGTACAGCTTAGGAGGAAATCATCTTCATAAAGATCCACAGGTAAAAATGTCCAGTAGAACAGGATAATTCCATGAGATAAACACACTTCATTACAGGCAGGGGGATCTCCCCACACCCATTCACATCATGTCAGATACCAGAGAGAAATGACAGCAGCAAACATGTATAAAGGCACAGCAGAAGCAAAAGACAGTCTGTAGTCTGTGGTATAGGGGCCTTGCCTATCTGAGATGAACCCATCAGGGATTCACCTCTTGGTGGGCTGACACCCTACAGTCAGTTGCCATTTGCTGCTCCTCCAATATGACCATAGGCAGGTACAGACCTAAACAGAGAATTCCCAGTAGAGGAATCTCAAATGGCTGAGAAATGCTTAAGAAGATGTTCAACATCCTTAGCCATCAGGGAAATGCAAATCAAAATGGCTCTGAGATTCCATCTTACACCTGTCAGAATGGCTAAGATCAAAAACACAAGGGACAGCTCATGCTGAAGAGGATGTGGAGCAAGGGGAACACTCTTTCATTGCTGGTGGGAATGCAAACTTGGACAGCCATTTTAGAAGTCAGTGTGGCGGTTTCTCAGAAAACTGGAAATCAACCTACCATAAGACCCAGCTATACTGCTCTTGGACATATACCCAAAGGATGCTCAATCATACCACAACTACACTTGCTCAACTACATTTACAGCAGCTTTACTTGTAGTAGCCAGAACCTGGAAACAACTAAGATGTCCCTCAACTGAGGAATGGATGATGAAAATGTGGTACATTTGCAAAATGGAGTATTACTCAGCTATTAAAAATAAGGACATCAGGAAATTTGAAGGCAGATGAATAGAACTAGAATAAAATCATCTGGAGTGAGGTAACCCAGACTGAGAAAGACAAACATATACTCACTCATAAGTGGGCATTAGCTGTAAAATAAAAGACAACCGTGCTACAATCCACAGCCCCAGAGAGCCTCTAAGTAACAAGGAAGATTCATGGGTGAGCACACAGATCTCTCTGACACAGGGAAATAGAAGGGATTTTGTGAATGGAGTGAGGGTGGGTGGTAAGGGGAACATGAGTAATCTGTTTGGGGGGTGAAGTGGGAGAGTACTGAAAGAGACTACTGAAAGGGGAGCATTTCAGGGTCAGGTTAAAAACCTGGTGCAAGGGAATCTTCCAGGAATCTACAAGGAAGACCCCAGCTTAGACTCCTAGCAACAGCAGATATATAGCCTGAACTGGCCATCTCCTGTGACCAGATTGGTGCCTGGCCCAGTTGTCATCAGAGAGGCATCATCCAGCAAGTAAGGTAAACAGATGCAGACCCACAGCCAGAGTTCGGGGAATTCTGCAGAAGAGGAAGACAAAGAATTGTAGGAGCCATAGGGGTCAAGGGCATCACAAGAAAATTTACAGAATCAACTAACCTGGCTCATTAAGGCTCACAGAGACTGAACTGACAACCAGGGAGCCTGCATGGGACTGACGTAGACCCTCTGCATATGTGTGACAGTTGTGTAGCTTGGTCGTCTTGTGGGACTACTAACAGTGGGAACAGGGGCTGTCTCTGACTCTTTTACTGGCTTTTGGGACACTACTCCTCATACTGGGTCACCTTGGCCAGCCTTAATACATGGGGAGGTGCTTAGTCTTACTGCAACTTGATATGCCATGTTTTATTGATACTCATGGGAGACCTGTTCTTTCCTAAACAAAAAGGAAGAGGAGTGGATTGGGGGTGGGTGGGAACAGAGAAGGGATGGGAAAGAGACTGGGAAGAAAAGAGGGAGGGGGAAACTGCAGGCAAGATGTAAAATAAATAAGTAGATAAATAAATAAATAAATAAATAAATAAATTTTTAATTATTTTATTTTATTGGGCGCCATGGCAAGGGCAGAGGGAGGATACCAAAGGATGAGAAAATGAATGGGATCTAGATGCATGATGTGAAAGACACAAAGAATAAATAAAAAGAAAATTTAAAAAAAAGAAAGAAAATTTCCATGAATCTCATGTTAAAACACTAAGTATACAAAAACGACGTATTGAAAGCAGCAAGAGAAAAACTACAGGTCACAAATAAAGGCAAACCTATCAAAAGAAGGGTTAATTTCTCAAGGGAAACTTTCAAAGCCAGGAAAGCCTGGAACAATACAACCCAACCCCTAAATTGCAGCCAATCTAAAATAATATACCCAGCAAAACTACTGCCATCATTGAAGCAGAAGGAACAATTTATCACAACAGAGACAGACCCAAAAATTTATATTCAAAAACCAAACCTAAGGAAGATACAGGGAGCATTATTCTGGGCTAAAGAGAAGAATGAGAAAAGCAGAGAAAGTGTGAAAAGAAACAGGAGCCATAATTGTTAAAAGATAAATTACCATTGAGAACACACCACCAAAAATCAACATGATGACCAGAACTAACACAAACATCCCAATAATAATTTGAACATGAAAAGCCTCAATTCTCCTCTCAAAAGACAAAGAGACTGAATGGATCAAGAAACTAACTACCTATCTGCTGCCTACAAGAAACATGTCTTAGTTTCAAAAATAGGAACCACCTTAGGATAAAGGATGGACAAAAGTACTCCAATGAAATGGAACCTAGAAGAAAGCAGGAGTCACTATCCTAACAACTGAAAAAATAGACTTTGAACTAAAACTAATCAGAAGAGATAAATAGAGGCACTTCATTCTAATTGAGCAAACAATTCTCCAAAAAGACGTTAATACTCTAAACATACATGCATCAAATGCAGGGACACCCTGTTTCATAAAAATAAAAAACTCAAAAAAAAAAAAACAAGCACAAAACTACTACTGGATTAAATGACTGAGATTAACATCAATCCGTTAAGAGTAGGTTAATACCCAACTTTCTCCAATAGACAGGTCATCTGAACAAAAAAATAAACAGAAAAACATCAGAATTAATTGACATCATACATCAAATGGCTATAACAGACACCTACAGAATATGCTACCCAAATACCAAGTAACTCACATATTATTCTGCAAAACAGAATTTTTTCTAAAATAGACCACATGGTAAAATGCAAGACAAATTATTACAAATCAATAAGATTGAAATTACTCCTTTTTTCCTATTTGATTACAATGCAATAAAATAAAAATTGGGAACAAATAAATCTCTAATAAACATGAAATCTCATGGAGCGCAAACAACACATTATAGAATGGTGACAGGGTCAAAGCTGAAATGAATAGAGAAATAAAAACTTGCTGAAACCAAATGAAAATGAAAGCAGTAAGACAAAACTTCTGGGATACATTGAAAGCAATCTTATGAGAGATATTTATAGCACTAAGCACCTAAAATAAAAAATTAGAAACAAACTGCACAAATTAAGGATTTAATGACACAACTCAAAAACAACCTAGTTGACAGCAAGATATAATAATAAAAGCAGAAATCAAAAAACAGAGAAACAGAAACAAAGAAAACAATACAACCAGCCAACATATGTTAATGACAAACTGTTGCCCAAATAACCAAAAGAAAGAGGGAACACAAATTAACAGAATCAGAAATGAACAGGAAAACATTATAAGAAACATTAAGGGAATTCAGAATATTAAGGAGGATAGTTTAAAAACATGTACGCCATTAAGCAGGAAGATCTAAAAGAAATGTATGATTTTCTATATTCAGCCAACTCACAAATTAAACCAAGCAGTCAACAACCTAAACAGACCCATAACAAATGAGGAGACCAAAATAACAATGAGAAGCTTTCCAGACAAGAAAAATCCAGGTACTGATGGATTCACAGCAGAATCTCCCAGACATTCAAAGAAGACCTAGAGCCAATCCTCTCACACTATTTTTTTTAAAGAAAAGAAACATGAGGAGTGCTCTAAAACTATTTGTTCCTCATAGCTGACTCCTTATTTTTATCTGGTCTTGTGAAAAAAAGATGAGATATTCTATCAGAATATATGAAGGCGACAGTTCCATAGTTATTAACCACGAGAAGTAAACTCAAACAAGTAAATGGTTCATATGAGATATCTTCTTTGTTTTGGTAATTAACATTTCCACTATTCTCTAAAGCTTATAAGTTTCTGTGTTTTATAATATTTGAAGTGATATTTCTTACAAATCAGTTTAACAGTTACAATATAATAATTTAAGATTCAAAAAAAACTATTTGTACAAAGCAAGGGTTACTTTAATACCAAAACCAAGCACTGGCACAACAGTAAAAAGAAAATTACAGGCCAATATCCATGTTAATGTTTAAATGTGTTGACACATGTGCTTTGTAAAATAAAGACCATATTTAAGTGAATTAGATTATTCATTATCTCAGTTAGTTACTGCTTTTTGAGGTGAAATATGTAATGTTTAAACAAATTTTAAGTTTATGAAATGTCATTGGAATTTTGATAGGGATTTTATGAATATGTAGTTCACTTTTTGTTCTTCTAACTTACAGAAAACAACAAATTTTCCATTTACTTGTGATTTGGATTTCTTTCATCAATGTTTTACAATTTTCAGTGCATAGATCTTTCATTTTTTGTTTAAATAATTTCTATTGTATTTGTTTTAATATTATTGCAAAGTTGATTTTTAAAATTTATTTTGGATAGCTTTAATAGTCAATAGAAATGGAACTACTTTCTAGGTCCTGATTTCATGTCCTAGAGCTTAATCCAACTTTAAAATTATTTTTTATATTAAATTTTAAAATTTAAAATTAAAAAAAAGAATAGGCTCAAAAATACTCAATAAAATACTTACAAACAGAAAACAGATAAACATCAAAAAGAGTATACACCATGAACAAGTTGGTTTTTCTTCCTGAAATGTAGGGATGGTTCAACATACATAAGTCAATAAATATAAGAAAAAAAACCATAAATGAACTTAAAGATAAAAATCACATGATCTTCTCAATAACATTTTGGAGGTCTTTGAGGCACTCCAGATTTCCCTTTCACAGCTTCATATAATGGCTTCTCTAGGCCTCCCTGCAGTGACATCCCTCTCATGTGCCTGACCTCAGCAGCTTTCCTTAGTCACAGACGGAGATTCCATAATCTCATTCTTCTAACCTTCACTCTAAAGCCAGAACCACATGGCTGAAGCTGCCAAGTTTGGCTGCTTCTGGGGCTGTAATATGGTCTCCTCATTCAGTTATAGCTTCACCTGCTTTCTGTTTTCTATGGTTTTCTTCACTGCCTAAGTTCAGCTTTCCTGGAACTTGTTGACAGGGAGAAAAAACTCTAATTAGAATATATTGTATAAAAAAAACTATTTTCAGTAAGTCCAAAAATCATATGTGGGGTATGGTGTTACATAGTTGTAATCCCAGAGCTGAAGAGGCAGAGACAAGAGAATCCCTGGGGCTATCATCTTGGCCTATTTGGCAAGACCCAGGTAACTGAGAAATGCTCTCTCAAAACACAAGGTGAATGGCTTCTGAAGAACAGCAGCATAGTTGTTTCCTGTCCTCCAAGTGCTCATACACACATATCCTTCATCTGCACACACACACATGCACACATATCCTTCATCTGCGCACACATACATGCACACGCATCCTTCATCTGTGCACACACACGTGCACACACATCCTTCGTCTGTGCACACATACATATACACACATCCTTTATCTATGCACACACACATGCATACACACATACACAAAAAGCACACTGTACATCATGTATGCATGTATAAACAATTTTTATTTATCAACAATATTTCAATAAGTATCAATGAAGTACAAATAAA
>CABHPH010155207.1:0-35655 GCA_902168325.1 Peromyscus nudipes | reverse complement strand
GGCATTCTTAGCTAAAGTCTCTCCATGTTATCCAGAAAGAGTAAGAAATAAGGATGGGTGACTTAAAATTAAAATTAAAATATGAATATACTATCTCTTAATTGTTACTGGGAGATTGTGGTGGTATATGCCTGTAAATCCAGGAGGCTGAGCCAGGAAGATTACACATTTAAGACTAGTTACTGGGTTATACAGTAACTTCCAGGCTAGCCTGGGCTCCAGAATGGAAAATAAAAAAAGGTTGAGGGGTTTGAAAAATGGCTCAGTGGTTAAGAGTGCTTTCTGCTCTTCTAGAGGACCCACGTTCTGTTTCCAGCACCCACACTGTGTGGCTCACAATTGCCTGTAGCTCCAGAGAATATGATGCCTTCTTATGGTCCCACAGGCTCCTAAGTGCATGCATACACACACACACACACACACACACACACACACACACACACACGCACACACATACACATACACACACACACACACATACACACGCATACATATAAACAAAATAAATATAAATGTTTTAACAAACAAATGACAAAGATTTGGTGACTTAGACATTTTGAATAAAGATGGCAGGCTGAACTCACTCAATTCCTATTCCCTCTTAGTCTAGGAATAGCAAAAGACATAGGCACAAAAGTCAAGAGCAAAATCTATGGAAGCTAAGAAGTACCTGATTCTTCATCCTGAGAGATCATAAGCTGGCAATATGGAATGGACAGGAGTACCTGGTTCCAGTGCAGCCATGTAGAGGCCCAGGAGGGACAGGGTGAGGGGAGCCACGGGTACAGACTGCACCCATCCTGGCAGCAAGCTGGAGTCTCTTCTTCAGATGGGGTAAAACAGAGTTTGTGTGGATAAGTGCTGCACTGAGGGCAAGCAGTGTGGTGTGAGGGCATGCTTAAATCCCCAGTGCACCAGCGATGAGTGCCAGGGCCCACAGAGAGGTGTCTCGGTCACAAGGGTTCTACACTCACGAATGAGCTGACGCTGATTATAAAAGGCTGGAGATAGCGAGCAGTCCTCTACTCTCTCTACTCTTTGCCCTTTTGTCTTCTGCCGTGGGATAAAGCAGAAAGCAGCACAAAAGCCTTCATCCTTGATATTGGACTGTCCAGCCTCCAGAACTGTGAGCTAAACAACCTTACATTGTTTATAAATGTTCCAGTCTTAAGTATTCTGCTATAGAAGCAACAGGGAATCAGGGAGTAGGCATAGTGCATAACAATTGTGAAGATTAAATTAAGGTTATATTAATTGATACTGAAAGACTGGGTATATAGTTCAGTGGTAAAGTACATACTTGCCTAGTGCATACAAATTTCTAGGTTTGATATCTAGAAGTTAGGAAGGAAGGAAGGAAGGAAGGAAGGAAGGAAGGAAGGAAGGAAGGAAGGAAGGAAGGGAAGGAAGGAAGGAAAGGAAGGAAGAGAGGGAGGATGAGCAGGGAAGAAGAGGAGGAGGAAGAAAAGGGGGAAAAGGAGGGAAAGGGAAGAAGAGGGGAAGGGTCTAATAACATATATAGTGAATACTGATCAGGCAAAAATTAGCATAATTTTAAAAATCAGTAAAATTATACCACTTGGATGGAAGGATGGGAGTAAGAGACAGGTATGTATCTGGGGAGGGGGCAGAGATATAAGGAAGTAAAATTTTATCCTGGCTATTGATGAATCAATCGAAGTAGCTGCAAACTACAATGGAAGCAGCAATGTAAACTGAGGCGCTACAGAAGCGGTGTGGAGATCTGAGTGAATTAACAGAACAAATAACAGCACTCGACTTTTACATGAGCCGAGAGAGGCGGCTAATGGGGAATAAATTTAGACTTCTTTTTTGGAGTGACTGTTTTCTGTTGTTAACATAGCTTTAGTAATCTTTAAATTAAAAATTAAAAAATACCTACCTAAAATTCATATGTATTAACTGCAAAGCCTCAAGGTTTATTCTGCAAACTGTATTTTGCATGTCTAAGTTTTCTGAACAATGAAATTCATCATACAGTGAGCCTGGAGGCTGGCAAGAGCTTTGGATGTCGGTGCCTCAGGAAGTGGAAATGCAGTTCTCTCAGAACAAGCAGCTATAAATTCCAGCTATGTCGTCACGGCAACCGAAGCACTTTCAAAAGTGCATGTTTGCCTCAAGAGCTATATTTACTGGGACAGGCCTTTCAGTAAGTACCTGTCAAGTTGGAATTCGTAAAGGGTACATCCATTATACTCCAAATCTAGACTGACAGACGGAACAACTGCTGTAACCTGGTCTCACATGCCCTCTTCCCAAGTGAGCTGTTCCCACCCTCCTGTTATCAGCGCCCCTCACCAGGACCAGAGCTGCTGAGAGAAGGCGGCTCAAGCTCTCTGCAGCCATTCCTTCAAACCACTGCTTTAAAAGGCTTGTGGTGCGGGCTGAGGGCTGAGGGCTGGGGAGATGGCTCATGGGTTAGGACTCTTGCTACACTGGCATCTCAAAGCTGAGCAAGGCTGCACATGCCTGTAACTCCATTCTTGGGGAACAAAGATGAGCAGGATCCTGACAGCATGCTGACCAGCCAGCTTAGCTCAATTGGGGAGCTTCCAGTTCAGCAAGAGACCCTGTCTCCAGGGAATGTAATGACCTTATTATTCCTCACTGCATTTTGAAGTGGGATTCTACTCACGTTAAGCTAATAAAGCAATTAAATAGGAAACATACTTTGTACCTCAAGGGAGCATGCTTAAAGAAATTTCCCTTCAGCACATAAAGCACTGAAGAATGCTACTATTCCCAAAAGACAGGAAATTTTAAGTTATGCTTGCTTTTAGTAATTTTCATTAAAAAAAAAACTGGCATTTCTCTTGAAATGGCTTTCTCTAAAAATGACATAACGTTGTAATGTGCCCCCAAATAAGTGATATCCTGTTTTTAAAAAGGTTTATTTGAGGGCCAGAGAGATGATTCAGTGCATTAAGAGCACTTGATGCTCTTGTAGAGGACTCAGCTTTGGATCCCAGCACCTAGATGGTGGCTTACAACCATCTGTAACTCCAGTCACAGGGGATCTGACCCCCTCTTCTGTCCTCCATAGGTACTGCATGCACATGGTGCACATACATACATACAGATAAAACACCCACACAGGAAAGAAACAGATCTTTAAAAAGATTTGTTTTTTCCTTTGACATTCCAGTGACATTTTTGCAATGCATTCCTAGCAATTGCTGGACTCTGCCAAGCCCAGAGCTAAGAATGTCACAGATAGCCTCTGGAACCTATAGTAATAGTCTCCCACTTGGCTGTGAGGTGCCTAGCTAATGTCCCTAACAGTGTACTTAGTAAATGAATTGATCTGCATTTTGTTTCCTTCTGTGACTATAAACGTTCTGATAACAACAACAACAAAAGAGTTTTTTTTTTTTTAATTAAACTGGAGTACTGTGATGTCACAATGGAGAACTGAGATAGAACAAAGGAAACTGTGATGTCACATACTAGAGCAGATGCCCCCAAGAAGGTTGGCTCCTCCGGGGCTGGAATTACAGGTAGTTGTGAACCATGCGATGAGGATGCTTCAAATTGAACTCTGGTCCTTGGCAAGAGCAGTGTGTTTGCTCAACCTCTGAGTCATTTCTCCAGCCCTGAACATCTGCCTTTTTATCAGCTGTGTCCACACTAAGTATTATACAGTAAGATACAATAGACACAGGAAAAAACGGTCTTTCTTGCTGGGGATCGAAGGCTCAGTGATAAGGGCACTTGCCTAGTTGGGTTGCTTGGTTACACCAGTTCTCAGTATCCCTGTGAGTTTACACAAACTGTCATCTGTTCGAACTGTGCGGCCCCATCGCCTTCTCCTTTTGACTGGCTGCATCTACTTACATGTTCCCTAAGACAGCTTTTCAGTAGCCTTCTCCTCGGTGCTCCCATGGCAACTGGGATTGAAACGGTAAGCAAAGCCTCTGGCAGGTGAATATTTATTTCACTGGTCTCTCCAAAAGGCTTCAGACTCTTTGAGAAGTAGACACGGTCATTTTCACCATGCCCTCCAGCATCCCACTTCATAACAGGGACTCAATGTTATCCATCCGGAAAAACACTTTTTTAAAAGTTTTGTTTTTAAAAGGAAGCTTCAACACTAACACACACACTGTAATAGCCAACCTACAATCTGTACAACTTCAATTTAATTTTCAAGCTGGTATGGGAGAACTCAGCAACACATTTTGTCACAGAAAACAAAAGTAGCCTATAACTAGTTACCTCATAATCAGCCTACATGGCAGATAAACAGTATTATTCAGAATTATAGATGCTAACTGTTGGAATTCAATAACATGGGGGGAAATGTAGTGAGTGTCCCCATTTTGTAACGGCAGGAACTAATGGTTTCTGGCTGTATCCAGGAATAGAAAAATGTCCAAAATACATGGATGGCTGAGAACAGAGCTGATGTGAGGGGAGGAAAGATGAATAAAATCTCCACAAGCTGAGTGCCAGGGACGGGTATTTGCTTCACTTTATTTTTAAGAATGTGACTCAATTTCCAGACAGCTGATTTTAATCTCCTTTTTCCCAAGGGTTTTAGAGTTAGATGTCAACTTCCTACTAATGACAACCACAGCGTCTTAACACAGAAAAATGTCACCTAAGGGTTTTCTCTTACTTTAGAGACATCGTCTGTATTCAGCATCGCGTACAAAGACAGATAAGCAAACAACACAAGATGGTTATTAACGCCTAGAACAACGTCTGTCAGAGAAGCATAGTTAGATGGAGTGTGATGTGTCAACTGTCGTCACACTGTGAACAGTGATCACCATCAGATGTTAACTCACGACTAACCCAGAACTAACACGGGAAGATGGAGGTTTCCTTCCAACTTATGTCCTGCATTTTCACTCCCATAAATACGCCTTTTGAACTCACTACTCAAAAAACTAAACAGAATGCACATGAAAGTTTAACTTAATTTTTTCTTTGAAATTGAGTCCTTTATTCTATGTGAAAATTCACCAACTCAGAGAAGGGAATTTTTTATTCATATTTGTTACGAAGAGTAAAATTCAGTTTTCATGTTAAGTTTACGACTGACTTCAAGTTAATGTGAGTGTGCAGATGTGTATGCACAAACTAGGACAACAGTCAGAGAAATTCAGTGAGAAAATAAGTGTTGTGCATACACACAGTGGGTACAAATTACGATTAAACAATGGAGCACTGTGATAGATCAATGGAGAACTAGTGTGTCACAATAGAGCACTGGGACAGAACAATGGAGCACTGTGAAAGAACAATGGAGAACTATGATGTCACAATGGAGAACAGTGATATCAACATGGAGAACTGTGGCGTCACAATGGAGAAGTGTGGTAGAACAATGGAGCACTGTGATAGATCAATGGAGCACTGTCATGGCACATTGAAGCTCTGTGATAGAACAGTGGAGCATATGATGGCACATTGGAGCACTGTGATGTCACAATGGAGAACTGAGATAGAACAATGGAGAACCATGATGTCACAATGGAGAACAGTGATATCAACAGTGAGAACTGTGATGTCACAATGGAGAAGTGTGATGTCACCATGAAGCACAGTGATAGAACAATGGAGTACAGCGATAAAACTGTGGAGTATTGTGATGTCACAATGGAGCACTGTGATGTCACAATGGAGAACTGTGATGTCACAATGGAAAAATGTGATGTCATAATGGAGAACTGATGTCACAATGGAGCACTGTAATGTCACAATTGAGCACTGTGACAGAACAATGGAGCACTATGATATAACAATGGAGCACTTTGAGAGAAAATGGAGCACTGTGACAGCAGAATGGAGTACTGTCACAGAACAATGTATCACTGTGATCGAAAAATACAGCATGGTGATAGAACACTGGAGCACTGTGATGATAAAATGGAGCACAGTGATGGAACAATGGAGCACTGTGATAGAACAATGGAGCACTATGATGTCACAATGGAGAGCTATGATGTCACCATGAAAAACTGTGATGTCACAATGGAGAACTGTGATAAAACAATGGGTCACTGTGATAGAGTAATGGATCACTGTGATAGAATAATAGAGCACTATGATAGAGCAAGGGAGCACTGTGATGGGACAATGGAGCACTGTGAGCATAGTGAATGACTCTGACCAAACTACACAGAGAAACCCTGTCTCGAAAAAACAAAAATCTGTGAATCTCCATCTTTATGTTATGTTGTGTAAAGAATTAACTCTTAACTAGATGGTGGCATATGCCTTTAATCCAAGTATTCTGGAATAAGAATTAAGTGGATCTCTGTAGAGTTCAAGGCCAGCTTTCAGGCCAACTAGGGACACCTAGTAAGATCCTGTCTATAAACAAAAAAAAAAAAAAAAACAAACAAAACAGAATTAACTCTAAAAACTTCATAGACTTCATAGATGTACCTATGCACTCTAAAGCTAGAGCATTAGTAGAAGAAAATGTGGTATCTCTGTAAACTTGTATTAGGCAAAAGTTTATCAGGACTCAAAAATCAAGAAAAGAAGAATGAAAAGGACATACTGAAATATTTAAAAATTACAAATTTCTGTTCTTTAAGATAGTATGTTATGAAAATCAAAACGGGAGCCTGTGCAGTGGTGGCCTACGCCTTTAATCCCAGCACTGAGGAAGCAAAGGCAGGGAGTCTCTGAGTATGAGGCCAACTTGATCTGTGTATCACTACAGTTCCCGGACAGTTAGTGCTATGTAGAGAAAAATCTGTCTCAAAAAACAAACAAACAAATGAACGAACAAACAAACAAATAGAATGCACAGGGTTGGGGGGCAAAATTTACAAAGATATATATGTATGTATGAGGATCCATTCCTAAACATAAGGAATCCTTATGACCCAATATTAGCAGGAGTCCAATTTAAGTAAATAGGTCACAAGAGAAAATAAATAACTAAAAAGAATATGAAACTTTATCCAGCATAACTTCTACTTGGGAACAAACAAACAAAACACAAAATAAAAAAGCACTTCATGTCCACAGAAAAGGAAACATGACAGTGCCCTGTGCTGACAAAGATGTGGGTCCACTGGAGCCCCCATGTATGCTAGCAGACATGCAAAGTGGTCAAACGCTTGGCAATGGGTTTTGGAAGGTACGCATGTGTTTCTCTGACACCACAGTCCTATGTCTAGATTTCTGCCCTCAAGAAATAAAAATGATGTCTAGGGCCAGAGAGATGGCGGAGTAGGTAAAAGTGCTTGTTACACAAGTTTGATGACTTGAGTTTGATCCTGAGAATCCAAATAAAAACCTGGATATGGTGGCACACACCTGTAATCTCAGCACTCCTAAGGCAGGATGGGGGGGGGGTAGAGACAGACGTAATAGGAAAGGAAGCCTGCAGGCCAGCTAGCCTGGGACATGCAGTTCAGTCACAGAAACAAGAGACCTTGACTTAGAAGAGGTAGAAGGAGAGAACCAACTCCTGAAAGTTGTCCTCTGACTTGTACATGTGGCATACATGTGCTCCCCATAATAACAATAATGTAATGAAGTCAAATGAAAATGGTGACTATATAAACAGCCACATGGATTATCACATTGTTTTTATTTATAATAGCATGTTCTGCTATCAAGGGACACCCTAAAATTTGGAATACCTTAAAAGTCTAATAACTAGTGAAGAAACCATAAAAACTAAGCTATATTTCTATACATTGGAGGATACACAGGATGTAACAGAAAGAAAAAAATTACATAACACCCTGTATTAAACCAAGAGCTTTATAGTACATGAAAAAAACTAAACTCAAGGTTTCATACTATGTCCCAGAAATTGTGAAAATTTAGTGATTGAAAGCTAATATGCAACGGCCATAGTTGGGGTGAATGGAACGGAAATGGCTGGGGTAAGAGACCTTTTGGTGTAACAGAAATAGCCTCCAGATTGCACTGCGGTGTGCCTGAGTATATACATCTGATAAACCTTAGTGACCTATAGAATTCTAAAGATTATTTATTTTTATTTTATGTGTATGAGTGTTTGCCTGCATGAATGTCTGCACACCACATGCATGCAGTGCTCACAGAGGCCAGAAGGGGGAGTAGGGTTCCCTGGAACTAGAGCCACAATGCAGGTGCTGAGACTTGAACCCAAACAAATCCTCTGGAACACCAAACAGCCAGTCCTCTTGGCCACTGAGCCATCTTTCTAGTCCCTATCTATACATTTTTTTCCTGAGACAGGGTTTCACTGTGTAACAGCCCTGGCTGTCTTGGAACAAGCTCTGTAGACCAGGCTGGCCTTGAACTTGCAGAGATCCACCTGCCTCTGCCTCTCAAGTGCTGGGATTAAAGGCTTGCAACACTACGGGCTGGCTTCCTATCTATACATTTTAAAAGCATACATTTCAAGTTATGTTAGTTATAAATTAACAATCTACACGTAAAAATAATTTTATATATATATATATATAAATTTCTCAGAACTGTGGGCTGGAGAGTTGACTCAGGAGTTAAGATCACTTACTACTCTTGCAGAGGACACAGATTCAGTTCTCAGAACCCATGGTGGGCAGCTCACAACCATCTGGAACTCTATTCCAGTGCACCTCGTGTCATATGGGCTCTGGGGGCATTGCATGCTGCATATGAACTCATGCAGGCACACATATGTAGCATGAATCTTAAAGAGTCTTACTAATAAGAACAAACTTGGAGCCTGGTATTGGGGTAAATGCTGAAAGACCAGAGAAGCAGAACAAGCTACAGCCACCTCACCTTGCCAATTCCTCAGCTGATCCTGTTTCCTCAGACTGGAAGCCTCTGAGTCCTCATCCAGAATGGATCTCAGCTGAACTGCTGCTAGAAGCCTAAAAGCTTAAACAGCTCTAGTTCCTGGTCCTCACGCTTTATATACCTTTCTGCTTTCTGCCCTCACTTCCTGGGATTAAAGGCTCACTTTCTGGGATTAAAGGCGTGAGTCACCATGCCTAGCTGTTTCCAATGTGGCTTTAAACTCACAGAGATCCAGATGGATCTCTGCCTCTGGAATGCTAGGATTAAAGGCATGTGCTACCACTGCCTAACCTCTATGTTTAATATTATGGCTGTTCTGTTCTCTGACCCCCAGATAAGTTTATTGGGGTGCACAATATATCAACCACACACATACATGGACATTAAAAAAATTCTTCAGCGTGTGCTCCCCACACAAGCCATGTGTAGTGTTGCACACCTTTAATCCCAGCACTCCAGAGGCAGAAGTAGGTGGGTCTCTGTGAGTTCAACACCAGTCTGGGCTACAGAGTGGGTGTTCCAGGCCAGGCAGGGCTACACAGTAAGACCCTGCCTCAAAACAAAACAAAAAAGCAACAAACAAACAAACCTAAAAGAGGAACCACAGTATTTACAAATACTCTATTTGTCAAAACAGTAACATACAATAAGTGTATCTGATAGTCACATGGATTCAAGAACTCCCAGTAGCATCTAAATTTTATGTAAATGTGAGTGTATCTAACTCTTTAAACTCCAGAACACAAACAGAAGATGATTGGCTCAACTTTTTAAAAGATTATTTGCAGGAATCGTGTAGAGAAACCAAGCCAAAAGCTAATAAAGAGGGCCATCTGTACATCCCTTAAGTAAGGCATATATGGGAAACCATAAAAAGAAGAGTTTTTTCACACTGCTGTCTGTTTTCAATACATTTGGGTTTTCAATCATAATTCAAAAATGGCACAGTCATGTTGTAGTATATAAGTAACCTATTGGGTTAATTAAAACACATTGAAAACTTTTTATGAAGACAAATACATAATGGCCCAACAAGGAGTACCTTGGCAATTGCAGTCTGTTTAAACATGCGTGTTATCAACCCCATAACCGTCTCCGTGGCACCTGAGTTTGGATCTCTTGTTAATTTTTGCCATTCTTCAAAGCTGGCATTCAGTTCCTACGTGGAGAGGAATAACATTGTTCATGAATACAGGATCAAGAACAGAACAATTAATTCAATCATGCATCAGGTCCTATTTTCTCCTTCCCTGTATAGAAAGTTATAAAATGAATTTTTATATAATTCCCATAGATATCAATGTGTTCATTTAAAACCACAGTTCAGAGACAGGTCACATGTCTATGCTAACGAGAGAAGTCGGCGACAAGTTATGTCACATCATAATTCAAACAACTGAATTCCTCTTGAAAAACAGTGTATAAAGTGAAAAATAACTGAACATGTAGGAAAACAGGGTGGTGGAATTTATTTTTGTAGTAAGATGTATTATTTAAACAAGTATAAGGATGCCGGCGGTGGTGGTACACACCTTTAATCCCAGCACTCAGGAGGCAGAGCCAGGCGGATCTCTGTGAGTTCGAGGCCAGCCTGGTCTACAGAGCGAGATACAGGACAGGCACCAAAACTACACAGAGAAACCCTGTCTTGAAAAAACCAAAAACAAGTATAAGGATGAAAGAAATATTAGTTACATAAAATATAATATGATCATAAATTGATTCTTCATTTCATTTTTCTCTTTAATGCTAAAATAGCAGATAAAGAAAAAAAGAACATTCTTTTTTTATTAAGAAATTTTTTATTCATTTTACATATCAATTACAGATCCCCCTCTTCGCTCCTCCTGTCCCTCCAGCCTCTTGCCTCCAACCTATCCTCCATTACCACGTACAAGAACATAAAGCCTCTCATGGGGAGTCAGCAGAGCCTGGTACATTCATTAGAGGCAGGTCCAAGACCCTCCCCCTGCACCAAGGCTGTGCAAGGTGTCCCATCATAGGCACTGGGCTCCAAAAAGTCAGCTCATGCACTAGGGATTGTGGTGGTATTCCCCAAAATATTGTGTACCTTAATAAACTTATCTGGGGTCACAGACAGAACAGCCACAATATTAAACATAGAGGTTAGGCAGTGGTAGCATACGCCTTTAATCCTAGCATTCCAGAGACAGAAATCCCTCTGGATCTCTGTGAGTTCAAGGCCACATTGGAAACGGCCAGGCACGGTGATACACACCTTTAATCCCAGAAAGCCACACCTTTAATCCCAGGGAGTGGTGGTAGAAAGCAGAAGGGTATATAAAGCGTGAGGACCAGAAACTAGAGGCTTTTGCCCTGGAGAGGCATTTGCCCTGGAGAGGCCTTTGGCCAGGAGAAGCATTTGGCCTGGTTAAGCATTCAGGCTTCTAGCAGCAGTTCAGCTGAGAGTCATTTGGATATGAGGACATAGAGGCCTCCAGTCTGAGGAAGCAAGACCAGCTGAGGATCCGGCAAGGTGAGATAGCTGTGGCTGGTTCTGTCTCTCTGACCTTCCAGTGTTCACCCCAATACCTGGCTCCGGGTTTGATTTTATAAATAAGAACTTTTAAGACTCATGCTACAAGGGATGGATCTTGATCCCACTGCCAGGGGGGGGGGGCCCTTGAGCAGATCAAGCTACAAAACTGTCTCACTTATGCAGAGGGCCTAGTCCAGTCTCGTGGAAGCTCCACAGGTGCTGGTCTAAATTTCATGAGTGCCTACTAGTTTGGTTTGGTAAGCAATACCATAGCATCCAATGTTTACAAGGCACTTATTTAACTTCTAAGATGTAACAGTGAAAAATCCTTGTTCACTCAGTCACATTCAGAGACTGTACAGATAATGCGCTCCCCAAAAGTAAATCTAGATGACGATCAGGGAAAATAAACATTTGGTTTTCAGATATGTTAAATATTACATCCTGCAACGTTACCACAGGGTTTCAGATTTCAAGAACAGAGCTACATTCAAGTTATTCTGCAATATAGCTATTTATACTTACAAAAAGAAATCTTCGTGTGTGATGTATGTGTCTCTGTGCGTGTACATGCATGCATGCATTCGTGTACTCTGTGGAATGTTTGTGTGTTGGGGGTCAGGGACAGCTAGTGTGTGGGTCTCACCTCCTCCCTTGTTTGAGATGCTATGGCCTGACAGCTTCTGGGGACTCTCATGTCTCTGCTCCTATCTCCTTTCAGCAGCACTGGAATTACAGCGGTACCTATCACAGTACCAGTTTTACCTGGGTTCTGAGACACCCAAGTCAAGTCCTTACACTCGCATGGCAAGCATTTCACACATGGAGCCATTGCCTCGGCTCCATGTTTAGGTGTGTGTGTGTGTGTGTGTGTGTGTGTGTGTGTGTGTGTGTGTGTGTATCCAGAGAACATGAAACACAGTATTCCTTACTAACTACTGGGACTTACGTTGTAGATAACATGAGTCCTTAATACTGAATAGTTTCATCACTGTGCTTTTTCCTATATTCAATATAAAATTTTTTAATCACTAGGAGCTGTATCCTATGTTCACATATTTGATAATTAAAATCTTGTGTTTTTCCTGAAATGATACAAAACCAATAGACGTCCTACTAATCAAACCTGTTTCAAGAAAGCATGCTTTTCTGTGAAGCGTGATGTACAGTCTTTAATAGGATAATTCATGATGCTTAAAGTAAGACTTTCAGGTAAACCCAGGCCCTCACCTTGACTGCTGCTGGCGGCAGGTCAAAGGGAATGCGCTGTCTGACTTTAGGGGGCAGCTGGCTCAAAACTTCACTCTTTAACCTTCTGATCATCATGTCACTTAGCAGCTGGTGGAGTTCACCAAGGTTTGATGCTCCCCTGCAGTCCCACTGACGCCTTCTACCAAAGTACCTGGTAGGATAAAAAGACAGACAGCAAAGCTGAGCAGCGCGGCAGGAGGACAGCCACGTTTGCAGTCCGGCTCTCCTTGTAATAATAGGGGGCAATGGCACTGTCTGTTATTTCCAAATGAAAACCAGCTTCAGAAAGCTGACCTAAGGGGCCGAAGAGATGGTTCCACGGTTAAGATGGCACACTGCTCCTGCAGTGGACCTAAGTGCGGGCTCCAGCACTCACATCAGGGGGCTCACACTTGTAACTCAAGCTCCAAGGGATCTGATGGTTCCCGAAGGCGCCTCTCTCTCTCTCTCTAACACACACACACACACACACACACACACACACACACACACACACACACTTTAAAAATAAATCTTAAAAAAAGAGCTAATCTAAGTAGTGCATGTTGACTCACAATTGTAATTCTAGGACTCAAGGGCCTGAGGCAGGGGGATCACTAAGAATGTATACTAGGCAGGCACTCTACCAAATGAGCTACTACCCAGCCTGATGTATTTTCATGCCACTGAAATATTTTGCTTCCTTTAATGTTCATATACTCATACTTAAAGATTTGTGTACATATTAAACTGGGAAAATGCTGGGCAGTGGTGGCACATGCCTTTAAGGGAGGCAGAGGCAGGCAGGTCTTTGTGAGTTCGAGGCCAGCCTGGTCTACAGAGCGAGTTCTAGGACAGCCAGGGCAACACAGAGAAACCCTGTCTTGAAAAAAACAGAACAAAACACTGGGGAAAATGCTTGCCAATACCTAACTCTGTCACCTATTTTTCCATTCACCACACTAGGAACGCTTTGACTACTTCATTAACAAAAGAAACCTAAGACTCCAAACTGCCCACACAGAAAGAAGATGTTGGAAGAGTTCTTTAATTTTGTTTTTGGAATAAAATGTCTGTACTCACTCATAAGTGGATTCTAGATATAAAGCAAAGAACAATCAGACTGCAACCCACAGAACCAAGGAGGCTATACAGCAGGGGGGTCCTAGGATGACTGTGGCTTATAATAAGTTTTGGTTTTACTCAATTACTGGGCAAGCCTCAACCAAACATTTCACTATTAGGATAAGAATTTATACTGTATCAAGCTGATAATAGAAAAATAAATAGATAACTAAATGTGGGGAGAAAAGAAAAAAATAAAATCTTTAAAGAGAGAAGTAAAATAATAATAAGAATAAGTCACATAAATATGGAAAATATGGTGGGCGGTGGTGGCCCACGCCTTTAATCTCAGCATACAGGATGCAGAGGCGGGCAGATCTCTGTGAGTTTGAGGCGGGGTTGTGCTACAGAGTGAGTTCCAGGAAAGGTGCAAAGCTACACAAAGAAACTCTATCTGGAAAAACAAATGGAAAATACACAGGACTCTGGATTCTATATAGTGTTGTGTTGACTTTAAATTGTTTGATTCCTGATGAATGACCGATAGCTACTGAGACACACTGAATTATGGTGGCAGCTGGATTAAACCAATCTATATATTTAAAACAAATTGCAAATATGAACAAAATAATCTTCACATAGAATGCAACACAAACACTAATATCCTACATTACTGATGGTTATAAGTAGTACTACCTTGGTTTAAGTCCTATTATTTTAAATCATTTTGCTTTAGCTAATTTTGACATGAATTTACCACCATTGTATAAAATAATTTCTGTATAAAAAAATGAAATGTCTGAATTAAAATGAACTCAAGCACACTATCTGAAAGTTCATGGGATAAGACTATACACAGATGGGTACAGATCACCATACATATCTTATCTGCCTCCTGCAGAAACCAATATCCGTGTTTCAGAAGTGCAGATGGCTGAGCTTTTTTTTTTTTTTTTCTTTGTGGCATTCAACCCAGGGATTCAATCCAGGGCCTCGCATATGCTAGGCAAGTCCATACCCAGCCTAAAGTTTGAGCAATCTAATATCAGAATGTCAGTACAGTGTTGAGTGTCATGGGGAAGCTTTTCCGCTCTTCTTGGAGACTGTGCATCACAGAAAGAAGCATGAGTAGTTGCTTTCTGGGTGTTTTACCTCAAGCTTATTGTAAATTGTATGCTTGGCATGAAGCAGGGATTACCAAAATTATTTCTCACTGCAACCTACCTCCATTTCATCTCTTTTCAGAAGATGCTAAGAAGCCAGAGGTGGCGCTTACTCTCAAGAACACTGGAAGCTTGGGAAATAGGGTGGGGGTGGATCTCGGAGGAGCTGGGGGAGGGAAGGGGGTGAATATGATCAAAATACATGGTATGCACATATGAAATTCTCAAAGAACAAAAACATTCTATTAAAGAAGAGAGGCTGGAGGCTGGGAGTGGTTGTACTCAGTCAATCCACAGCTTAGGAAGCAAAGGCAGGCTTATGTCTGTGAGTTTGAGATCAGCTAGCTGGGTCATGTCAGGAGTTCCAGGCAAGTAAGGGCTGCAAAGTGAGACACTGTCTTAAAACAAAAGAATTCCTAACCTCATATTTGGGAAGCAAAGGAAAGTGCAGAACAGGGGCTGGAAGAGCCACCACCTGCCAACAAATGATTACTTGTCATTATATTTGATAGTGATTATATATAACTTTATAAAATCACATTTATTTATTTACTTGGGAGGGGGTATATGCCATGGTGCATGTGTAGAGCTCAGAGAACAAGGTGTGGGAGTCAGTTCTCTCCTTCCATCATGTGGGTTCCTTACCTGCTGAGTCACCTCACCAGCCCAAATGTTCTAATTTTAAAACCAGCCCCATTGAAACAGATTTCATACTTCCATACAAAACATGCCAAATGCAGGATTCTATGGTTTTTAGTATATGCACAGATTTGTAGCAATTTAACTACCACAAATTTTAGAACATTTTTATCACCTCAAGAAAGAATCCTTGGGCTGGAGAGATGGTTCAGCGGTTAAGAGCACTGGCTGTCCTTCCAGAGGTCCTGAGATCAATTCACAGCACCCACATGGTGGCTCACAACCATCTGTAATGAGATCTGGTGCCCTCTTCTGGCATGCAGGCATGCATGCAGACAGAACACTGTATATATAATAAATAAATCAAAGAGGAAGGAATCCTATGTCCTTGGCTAGGATGTAGCTCAGTTGAATTCTTGCCTGGCATATATAAGGCCCTGGGTTCTAGCCTCTGTATATAAGGCATGGTGGTACACACCTGTAATACCAACACTCAGGAGTTGGAGAGAGGAAGATCAGAGGAAGTTCAAGGTCATCCTCATCTGCATAATGAGTTTGAGGGCAGCCTGGGCTATATAAGACCACTTCTAAGAAAAGGAAGGAAGGAAGGAAGGGAGGAAGGAAGAAAGGGAGGGAGGGAGGGAAGGAGGGAGAAAGGAAGAAAGAAAGAACAAGAAAGAAAGAAAGAAAGAAAGAAAGAAAGAAAGAAAGAAAGAAAGAAAGAAAGAAAGAAAGGCTAGATGAACTCCATACCCTAATCAAACACTACTTTATCTCTCTCTCTCTCTCTCTCTCTGGTGACAGGGTCTCTACTGAGCACTGGCTATACTGGGACTCACTATGTAGACCAGGCTAGCCTCTGTCTCACAGAGATCCTCTTGCCTCTGCCTCCTGAGTGCTGGGATTAAGGGTGTGGCTGCCTTACTTGGATTACTTACTTAGATTTTGTCCCAATCAAGTTGCTTGTTGACTCTTGTTTGTGAGTGGAACCATATACTGAATGTTCCTTTATGGCTGCTTTCCTTCACTAAACACTGCTTTTTTAAAATTCCTGTGTGCAGAAGCATTAATGGATCTTTCACTCCTTTCAATGGCTGACTGAAATTCCTTTGCACAAATAGACCACGATTGTTTTAGCCATTCCCATTAACAGACATCTGGGCTGTTCCCAAGTTTTGTAATTACAAATAAAGCTGCTCCAAGCACCCAGGAAGAGTCTGTGTGCACTTCCCCTTCTCTTGGGTATATGCTAGGCACGCAAAGACTGGAACAGTAACTCTAAGTCCTGAGGGAATCAGTGGGTTTCCAAAAGCAATCTGCACACCTATCAGCAGTACAGAAGGAGAACCCAAGGACACACCTCACGACACAGGCGCCGGTGGTTCACAAGAGTCACAGTTTCTCTACATCCACTTGTGTCTGGTTCTGTGTCCTGCCAAGTATACAGTATCTCTCTTGCAGTTTTGAGTCACACCCTCTGATGAGTGACAGGAAGCATTTTAAAATATGTTTGGTGGTCATTTATATATCTTTTATTGAGAAATGTCTATTCAAATCATTTGTGCATTTTTGTTGAGTTGGTTTTAGTACCTGAGTTAAAAGAGCTATCCACATATTAAACACACATCCTATTAAGGGCACAATTTGTAAATATTTTTCCCATTCTGTGGGTAATTTTTTCAAGGTACCCAGGCTGGCTTCAAACTTGAGATCCTCCTGCCTCAGCCACCTAAGCACTAGGACTACAAGCATACATGTATGCCCAGTGCAATTTCTTGACGGTATCTCTTGTTAAGTACTGAATTTGTTAATTCTGATAGGACAGACTTCATCCAGTTGCTCTTCCATTGTTCCCGACGAGTGTCTTATCTAGGGATGCCTTATTAAAATTTGAGGTGTGAAGAGTTACCATGATGTAAGCTCTTCTCTCTAGGTGCTGATTTTACATTCAGTTCTTTGACACATTTGGAGTGGAATTTTTTTTTTTTTGTTGTTTTGCTTTTTTGTTTTTCGAGATAGGGTTTCTCTGTGTAGCTTTGCGCCTTTCCTGGAACTCGCTTTGGAGACCAGGCTGGCCTCGAACTCACGGAGATCCGCCTGCCTCTGCCTCCCGATGGAGTGGAATTTTATATATGGTGTATACACCCTAGCTTTAAAATGTGTCCCAGAACCACCATATGAATGTCTTTTGTTGAAAGTCCATTTATCATAAATGAAGGGTTGGTTTCTGGGCTCTATTTCATTGATATGGACATTTATTCTTTCTTAAACTTTTTTTTTTACATTTATTTACTTTATATATGGTGCACTATATGTGGAAGTCAGACAAGTTGTGAGAGTCACTTCTTGCATCAGGTGGATCCTGGGGATCAAAGTCAGGCCATCAGGCTTGGCAGCAAGTAGCTTCTTGCCTCTTGCCAGCCCTAGCTATCTATTCTTGTATGACTACCACACTGTCACGAAGAGTCAGTACAACTGGACCCTCTAGCCAATTTTTCTTTTTAATGTTTGCGTTATTCTTAAAATTCCATACAAAATGAAGCCTGGTGTGGTGGTGCACACCTTTAATTCCAGCAGCACTCTGGAGGCAGGGGCAGACAAATCTCTGAGTTCGAGGCCAGTCTGGTCTACAGAGTAAGTTCTAGGACAGCCAGAGCTACACAGGGAAACCCTGTCTCAAAACAAAACAAAACAAAACAAAGCAAAACAAAAATTCACACAAAAACAACTTGTAAAAAGACATCAGTCCCAGTACTGAGGAGGAAGAGGCAGGATTATTTTTTTTTGTTCTTTTTTTTTTAATAGAAAACCATTTTGTTTAAAATTTATTTTTCTATTATCAGCTTGATACAGTATAAATTCTTATCCTAATAGTGAAATGTTTGATTGAGGCTTGCCCAGTAATTGAGTAAAAGTCACAGTCATCCTAGGGTCCCCCCCTGCTATGTAGGGAGGCAGGATTATTACAACAGTGAGGCCACCTGGTCTGCAGAGTGAGTTCTAGCCTAGAACTAAACAAGAAGGGAACGTAGACTCTCAAAAATGAATGTAAGGTAAAATACATAAGGCAGTAAGGGTTAGATAGTAATTAGACTCAGGATATTTTTTATTTTTAATTATTTATTTGTGTGTGTGTGTGTGTGTACACATGGGACACGTGGAAGTCAGAGGTCAACTTTGGGAGTTGGTTCTCTTCTTCCACCTTTATGCATGTTCTAGGGATCGAACTCAGATTGTTAAGATTGTGTGGCACACACTTTACCCACTGAACTATCTCATAAGTCTGTGGTGATATTTTAATTGTGCTGAAATGTGATTTTATTTGTATGTTAATAAATAAAGTTTGCCTGGAGATCAGAGGTCACATAGCAAGCCATAAGCAGAAGTCGGGTGGTGGTAGCACACACCCTTAATCAGATCACATGGCAGGCAGAGTCTCTGTGTGGTCAAGGATACAGCCAAGCGTGGTGACATGAGCCTTTAATCCCAGTACCAACCATAGAGACCTGGAGGTCTGTATAGACAGGCAGTGACAAGGAAGTCATATGGCTGGGCTTAGAACCAATGAGAAGGCAGAACAGGAAAGCAATAAAAACACAAGTTAGATAGGAAGAAACTCTCAGGGGAAGTGATGGTGGCAAGGTGGTAACATAAGATAGTCGTGGCTCTTCGATAGTTCTCTGATCTCTTTGGCTATTACCTCTGAATTTGGCTCCATGTTTCTTATTTAATAAGGCTGTTTAGAAATTCATCTCTGTAAGTCCATAGGTGCATTAAAAAAAAAAAACCCAGTTGGAAGCACTATTCTGTACCAAGTGTTTAATCAATTTCATAAGAATAGATAGAAATTTCACTAACCAAGGGGAGTGAGCTCTCAGTTTATTGTCCTAAAATTTCATTTTTCCAATGTATACTTCTGGACGTACAATCATCACACTTATTTCTTTGTTCCTATTGACACCTTTGCTTATCATTTATTTTGATATTAAGAGACAATGTTAAGACATACCATCTCCAGACAACCTGATTACAGAAGTTCTCCCCCGACACCAAAGAAGCTTCTTTTTGCAACAGACAGAGACCATTAGAGAAAGTCAGATTGGTGAAAATGCAGAGTAACTGACTGTGGGGTGCCCAGCCCCAGTTGATACATTAAAACACAACCCAACACCTAAGAGGGCTTGGACCAATTATAAGAGACAGAGGACCAGGGATTCTATAAGCTTGTGTCTTCTACAGATGACAAAGAAGAGACACCCATGAAATCTCAACAATAAAGCTGCCTAAACAAGACCGAGCAATGACAGCGTCAATAGACATGCCGAAGTGGAGGGGAATCTCACGGGGCCCACCTCTAGGTGAAGAGCTACAGGCACCAAGCAATGCTGAGTCCTTCCCAGGGATGATGATTCAACACCCAAGCGGTCAGCCTAAAACCACACATGCAAGCAACACTTAACCGACCCTGCGGCGGCTGTACTTCACACTTGTTTGTTTATACCCCACTGGCACTCCTCATCCCATCCTCCCTCCCTCCTCCCCATATATCTAAATCTAAATACAATAAATATACAAATACATAAACATGTAAGTACAACCGTGTGTGTGTGTGTGTGTGTGTGTGTGTGTGTGTGTGTGTGTCTGTGTGTGTGACAATAATAATTAGAGGGAAAAGAGCTCATGAGTTTAAGAAGGAGCAGAGAGGGGGGAGGAATTGGAGGGGGAAATGATATAATTTTACATTATTATTATTATTATTATTTGGTTTTTCGAGACAGGGTTTCTCTGTATAGTTTTGGAGCCTGTTCTGGATCTTGCTCTGTAGACCAGGCTGGCCTCAAACTCACAGAGATCTGCCTGGCTCTGCCTCCCGAGTGCTGGGATTAAAGGCGTGCGCCACCCACCGTCCAGCAATTATACTTAATTTAAAACAAAATAAATTAAAAACAAACAACAAAAGATATATTATTTAGCTTGCACATCATACCATGATGTGGCTACTCAAGGTATGTATCCGATATTAGCACTAATGACAAACGTTGTGGGGTGGAAAAGAGCTGAACCGTCTATTTACTACGTAATGTTTTCTTCCTTATTTTATTTTTAACCTATATCTATAAACATAAACAATTGTGGCTGGAGAGACAGCTCAGCAGTTAAGAGTACAGATTGTTTTTCTAAGATCAGTGTTTGGTTGCTAGAACCCATGGCTGGCAGCTCACAACTACCTGTAACTCCAGCTCCAGGGGATCTGAAGCCCTCTTCTGGCCTCTGAGGTCACTGCACTTGTGCACAAACCAATACACAGATACATATACACACATAATAAAAAGTAAAAAATCGTATAAAAACATAAAACTTTCATATGAATGGAACACCATGTACAAGTACCATTTTAACTACCTGCTTCTAGCAACAAAGGGTGATGGCTAAAATAGCAGTATGCAGCCATGCATAGAAAAAAAGGTGTGGCCAAGGTGTCTGCACTAATCTCTGTAGACCTTCATGCAAATGAAGAGTTGCTTTTGTACCATTCACAGGCCTTCTTCTGGGTCAGCAGGGGACCATATACACATTTTGTTGCAGCCACTCTCCACCCCTCCACCACCCCGCCCCAACCCATTACCTCTCCTCTCTCTCCCTTTCTTCCCCTTCTCTCCCTGCCTCCCTCCCTTCTTCCTACTACTGTGCAGTACACACACAAGATGCAGTAGGGTTGAGAAGAGACACTCCAAGGAGGTCTGCATTTTTTGAAAAACTTTAGTTGCTAATTAATATTCTCCTAAAGCAGAGAACACCAGGTCCAGGTGGACTCACTCCTGAGTTCTACCAAACCTCTAAGGAAGAAATTATACTAGCTGTCTTGGAAGACTGTTCAGTAAGCAAAGTGCTTACCACACAAGCATGAGGACTGGGGCTTGAACCAGAACCCACTGCTCCAATTCTGCAGATATAAGAATGTATAGTTTTAAAGTTCTCACATTAAAGCCAAAATCTAAAGCCCAAGTAAGTTCCCAGCACCCGGACCAGACAGCTCTCACCTGTAATTGCTGTAACTACAGTTCCAGGGGAATCTGGTGCCTCTGGCCTCCAAGGGCACCAGTACTCATGTGCACAACTTCCTTTCCCCCACATACACAGAATTTAAAATGAGTAAAATAAAACAAATCCGTTTTAAAATAGCTTCCTTTCTGCTCCAGCCAAGCGGCTGGCTTCTCATCTACCTGACAAGATGATGCTGCACCCTGCAGAGCAGCACCTCAGGCATGCTGTAAAAGATGTTCTGATCCCAAAAATAAGGAGACAAGGACAGAGAGAGGTGTTCTGAACAAGTTGAAGATTTCACTACATGTTACAAGGATGCCAAAATCCATATGTTAGTAAAATGCCAGAAAGAAAATTCTGCATTGAAAGAATGTCTAACTGCCGATTATAATGATTCAACCTTTTATGAAGGATACAAACTGGAATATCTCAAGGAAAGGGAAGAATTCAGAAAAACAGGGATTCCTACTGAGAAAAGGTTGCAGGAGCTTCCAACAAGCATGTAGGCAAATATTTAAGTGAGTCAGGAACTTTTGTATTAATGGAAACATTTATAATGTTAACTACAAGTAGCAGAGAAAACAATGTTTACTTTATTCCCATCATGAAAATACTGATATTTTATGAAATAAAAATCTTTATTTTGGCCGGGCGGTGGTGGCGCACGCCTTTAATCCCAGCACTCAGGAGGCAGAGGCAGGCGGATCTCTGTGAGTTCGAGGCCAGCCTGGGCTACCAAGTGAGTTCCAGGAAAAGGTGCAAAGCTACACAGAGAAACCCTGTCTCGAAAAACCAAAAAAAAAAAAAAAAAAAAAAAAAAAAAAAATCTTTATTTCAGAGTTCTGGTTTATTAAATACAGGATAGAAGATAAAACCAAAATAACAATAACAATTCTGGTCTCTATTCATTCTTCTAGGGCACCCGTTCATTTACCCTTCTCATTACGATGTTTTGGGCAAATGACTGTTATACATTATATATTTGGGCAAGTGACTGTTATCCCCTTCCTGTCCCCACACTTTCCTTGCCCATGCTGACTTCTGAGTCTCACCAGGATAACTAATCCTCCTTGTCCTTCAGCCTCTACAGCTAACAGAAGTTGATACAAAACTCCCAATATTAGACAGATCCGACTCTAGGCATACTTTAGGCCTCTACCACATTGCTGTGGAAATCCACCATTGAGAAGACTGGCTCCGCTACTAATCCATGTTACTGTGGTGATATATTGTGTACCCTGATAAACCTGCCTGAGGATCAGAGGACAGAGCCAGCCACTAGATTAGAAACAGAGCCAAGCAGTGGTGGCACACACCTTTAATCCCAGCATTTGAGATCTCATGCCTTTGCTTGGGAAACACACATGTCTTTAATCCCAGGAAGTAATATGGCAGGACACAGAAAGGTATATAAGGCATGAGGAAACAGGAACTCTCTCTCTTTAGGCTGAGGATTTCGTAGAGGTAAGAACTAGGGGCTGGCTGTTCTGTTTCTCTGTCTGATCTTTCAGCTTTCACCCTGCTATCTGGCTCTGAGCTTTTTATTAAAAGACCATCTAAGATTCGAACAACATGTTACTGATCTCAAATGGCTACTTAGCATAGCTAATAAGCCTGTGTTACTAATCTCACCATCTCATTTCCCATCGTGTAGTTCAGACCATGATAACTTTCAAATTATTTATTTGTTTGTTTGTTTGTTTATCATGTATACAGTGTTCTGCCTGCATGCCAGAAGAGGGCACCAGATCTCATTACAGATAGTTGTGAGCCACAATGTGGTTGCTGGGAATTGAACTCAGGACCTCTGAAGAGCAGCCAGCGCTCTTAACCTCTGAGCTCCAACTTTCAAATTTTTCTTTCTCTTTCTCTCTTTCTTTCTTTCTCTCTTTCTCTCTCTCTTTCTTTTTTCTTCTTTTTTTTTTTTTTTTTTGGTTTTTTGAGACAGGGTTTCTCTGTGTAGTTTTGGTACCTGTCCCAGATCTCACTCTGTAGACCAGGCTGGCCTTGAACTCACAGAGATCTGCCTGCCTCTGCCTCCCAAGTACTGGGATTAAAGGCGTGCTACACCACCGCCTGGCCAACTTCCAAATTTTTAATCCCCTACTTCTTCATTTCTTTGAACTCAACAAGCCATCTATCTCTTTCATAAGAAAAGTCATGAGATGCAAACTCCCTTAAGCCCCTATCCCTCCAAAAACTTTGGTATAGCCCCAATAATATACCACTTAATAAATGCAAACTCCCTCATATCGCTGGCATCTCTGAAAATACAGTATAATCTCAATGATATGCCATGTAACTATAAAAAAGGATACAAACATTTATGTAGAAAAAAGTGTCAAAATTCAAATGTACAAAAATGCTTATGTTTTTAATACACTAATCTCTTTTCCAAAAATATGAATTTGCTTACTCTTCTATTAGTTTAAGGTTTTGAATCATGTAAAAATATAATCCTAAAAATAACAAGGATGTAAATCTTCTCACATATGACTCTCCCATACTTCACCACTTCACAGTGCAGAGGCTGAACAAAGGGATGGAGAAAACTGTTGAATGGGTAGAGACTTAGATTAGGGATGGTGAAATGTGCTAGAAAAGAAAAGTTCTGGTGCTTTACAGCAATATGAATGTATCTAAGGCTACCAAACTTTATACTTAAAATGGTTAAATAGTAAATTTTCTTATGTATTTCTATCACAAAAGAAAAAAACCACCCCACAATAGCATAAGCAACACCCACAAAGAAACAGAAAAACGGAAGACACCCGCAATGTCTTCCTGTTCCCTTCCTGATGAACAAGACTGTAATTTGACTCCTACCTAACTCTATCTTTGTCTAACTCCTAACTAACTGTCTTTGTCTAGAGATCTTGATTTAGCTCTACAATGTTCAGCTGAGCTGGTCCTGCTTTAGTTCCTCAAGGGCACAGTGAGTTCTCTTGTTCTAGCTTTAGCATATAGAATTCACACTTCCTGAAAAGAAAGGAAATAGATTTACTCACAGGATGCTTCTGAGCTGTCTTGACTGGTTCACTCTGGGACACTCAGCCATAGCACCCTTCCCTTCCTCCCCGCAGCCCCCCATAACATTCATCAAAACTGCAATTAGGACCTAGTTAGGACCTGAATTGACAATTCAGTGAAATTTGGATTATTTTTGTTTGTTTGCTTTTCGAGACAGGGTTTCTCTGCATAGCCTTGGATGTCCTGGAGTTTGCTCTGTAGACCAGGCTGGCCTTGAACTTGGTAGGTAGGTAGGTAGGTAGGTAGGTAGGTAGGTAGATAGATAGATAGATAGATAGATAGATAGATAGATAGATAGATAGACAGATAAAGTTTTGCCTGAATGTAGGTCTGTGCAACACAAGCATGCCTGGTGTCTGCGGAGGCAAGAAGAGGATGTTAGATCCTCTGCAAGTAGAGCTGTAGACAGTTATTAATTGTCATGTGGATGCTGGGAATTGAACCTGGGTCATCTGAAAGAGCAGCCAGGGCTGTTAATCACTAAGCCATCTCTCCAGTCTCCTAAAAATGCTTTTTGAATAAATGGATTAATAAAATCAAACCAGAGGCAGTAGATGGGATGAAATGACCTCATACACCAACTCAGCATAGGATGATTCAAAATCAGAAGTCTGTTGGAACTGAACTATAGACTCTACGTTCTCACATCTCTTTAACATGAACCCGACTTTCCAAGCACAAATGCATAATTTATCCTGCATCTTATTTAACTATTCCTCAAACATACCTTGAGTATTCAGTATATTAACTATCATTTCAGATCTGAGCCATTTGCACATGGAACAGACAGTCCTGTATGTAGCCAGAGGAAGAACAGTAAGTAGCAGAGTGCTGGAGATACATGGAGGTAAACATGACCCTGACCATGCTGTAAATGGACACAACACTTTGAGTATATATTATCAATCTGCATTTCCCCTCTCAAGAAAATTTAGACAAATAATTCTCCTAAGTAGTGGAATTGGCATAGAATTTGATGTCCCACACTGAAAACTGAACCCAGGACTGTGTGCATAAGAAGCAAGCACAATTTCCCCAGATCTTGCTAGGATAATTTAAGTTTTAGGCACAACATAAGAAAGGACAGACATCTTCCCAAAGCACATTTTTGTTTTTAGTTTGAGACAGTGTCTCACTGTGTAGCCCCGGCTGGCTTAGAATTCACTGTGTAGACCAGAATAGCCTCAAACTCAGAGATCCACTTGCTTCTGCCTTCCAAGTGCTGGGATTAAAGGCCTGTATATAACACCTGGCTCCAAAGCTCACACTAAGGAAAGCTCCTGATAGAGGATGCTTGGCTGGATGAGGCACATGTCTTCTTCTTGTAAGTACAGGAGTATTTATTAAAGTTGCTACTTCTGAAGAAAAATGGGGAGAAACACAAAAGAAAATAGCAAGACACAGAGTAAGCGATTTAAGCCCTGAAAGTGTGCAGGGGGCTAAGTGGGCTCTAAACCTTCCCTTGCTCGAACAATGTTGATCAATTTACTCACTGTGCTTCCTTCTCCAAATCCTATGTGTATTTATAGCTGCCTCTAAATAGAATTCAGTAGCGTGACTAACATATGGCATTTGGGTAAGGGTATCCTGGTTGAGTAATCCCCTTTCCCTATGTCTCTCAAATCAAATGGGATAGATGGTATTTGGTTACTTACACCCTAAGTTCTTTCTTCAGATTACATTTGCATTAACATGCTTCTTTAGGCCATTCCTCAGTAATTTCATAAGCTTCTTAAAGACAAAGTAACGTTCTTGCTCAAGCATTTCACTTAACTTTATTTTGAATGCAGCATGACATTTCAAATATAAAATGTGGGTCTAGGATGGAATAACGATCCATAATTTGCATTCTGTAAAATTATAGTGTGAAAATGACACCTTTCCAGAATAAAAACGCTGTGGAAGAAAATATAGCATCCCACAGCCTAACTTAAAATGTCAGGCAATGCCTTGATCTGCATCAAAGCTTATGGAGCCTGAGTGCTCTCAAGGTAAAGAAATCAAGGATTAGAAAGACTTCTGAAATGGATATAGAAGAAAACATCTTCAAAGGCTGGAGATGGCTCAGCCCTGATGAGCACACACGGCTCTTGCAGAGGACCTAAGTTCAGTTCCCAGCACCCATGTTAGATGACTGAAACGCCAGCTCCAGGAGATCTGACTCCTCTTCTGGCCTCCAAGGGTACCTGCACTCACATATGCATATACCCATTCACAGACATACACATGTACACATAATTAAAAAGAAAAAGAAACAAAATGCCTTTGAGAAGCACAATGTTGCCCTTGAAATGACTTTATCTAGCAAGTAGAAAACATAAGATAGGTTCCACCATCACACAACATTTCACAAAGATGAAATATTTCTCTTTGAAATACTGTTTGCATTTATAAGTGAGTACATACTTCTGTTGTCATTGACAGATACTAATCAAGGAACAGACAGTAGGGGGCTAGAGAGGTGGCTCAGCAGTTAAGAGCACTGGCTTCTCTTCCAGAGGACCCAGGATCAATTCTCAGCCCCACAGAGCAGCTCATAGCTGTCTCTAACTCCAGTTCCAGGGGATCTGACACCCTCACACAGACATACATGCAGGCAAAACATCAATACACATAATTTTAAAAAAGAAACAGAGAGTAGGACAGACATGTAGATTAAACATTTAGCCTGTTCTAGTTGTCCAATAGTAAATTTAGAAAATATATATCATGCAAATAAACTTTGGCATCCCCAGTGCAAGAGCCACCATTAAGGTTTTCTGTTTTGTTTAGCTTTGTGCTTTAATCAATACCTAGACTCATACCAAACAGACCTGTCATGGGAATGACACAAATATTAGGAAGGATCATGTATGGGAATCATAACTCTTTCTAAAAGGAACTGAAACTCTGAATCAAGATGGTTTCCTAAAACAAAAATATTACAACACATAACAAGAAACCGAGTGCAGGAAGGCTCTTGGACGGACTGACATCAGGTTCCGTACACCTCTTCACTTATGGAGGTTTGAATGAGGATGGCCCCTAGAGGTTCATACATTTGAATGTTTGATTCTCAGTTTGAGATTTCAAAGTCCCATACGAGGCCCTGCCTAGCTCTCTTCCTCCAACTTGTGGATCAGATGGAGATGGAAGCTCTCAGCTATTGCTCCAGCTCCACACCTTCCTGCCTACTGCCGTGGTCCCCCCATGATGGTCATGGACTCACCCTCTGAAACTGTAACCATGCCACTAATTACATGCTTTCTTTTATATGTTGCCTTGGTAATGGTGTCTGTTCACAGCAACAGAACAGTAACTAAGACATTACTATAACACCAAAACCTGCCTCATCGAAGCCTGACACCCCACACAGCCAAATGAAAAGCAGGACAACACACCTCCATGTACAAACTCATCTCCAGAACAGGCATATTTTTTTTCCATCCTTGACAAGGACTCATTATGTAGGCAAGTATGGCCTCTAGCAATTCTACTGCTTTACTTCCCAACTGCTGGAATTAAAGGCATGCGCCATCACACCTAGCTATTTCTTTTACATTATATGTAGGTCACCCATACAAGCTTTTATTTAAAGAAATTCTTTCACAGCTGCAGCAAGTTTGAAAACCACTGGAATAAGGAATGGCTAACAGTGTTTAATGTTTAGAGTTTTAAGCATGTGCAGATAAAGGCTTATGGAGAATAATTATCCTACCTGATGTGTGCATTGCAGTATCTTTTAGCGTACTCGATCCAAGTTCCACATTTTTGTGGGAAGAGAGCCTCAATCTGCATGAAAAGCTGTAACAATACAAATGTTCTTAATTTATTGCAACATTTTCAAGTAAGTTATTATGATGACAAAAAAATTAACAGAAATAATAAGAGGTATAAAAGCAAAAATACTTCTTCCTCAAAGCATTTCTTTCCTCTTTACCTCTACCCTATCCATTCTTCAGGGATAACATTATCTGTTTCTAAATATGTATATATTTATACATATATGTATATATTCTTATGTATATGTATATATATACTTTATGCATATGTGTATACATATGTATACTTTAAAAATGATTTCTCTCCAGCCCCTGTATATATTAAAAAAAAACTCAGAAGAAAATGGCCTCTGTTTATGAATGCTAGATGCAATGCTAAATTTAAAGTCTGACTAATTTTTTCAAATAGACATGTAAGACAGTATAATAAAGAAAGAATATACTAGAAATCAAACTGTGTATATTTATTCACATATAGACAATCATAATATTATGGTACAATGAAAATTTTACTGAGAAAATACGTCACAGGCAAATTTTTTAATTTTAAGACGTATATAAGAAAAGAACTATAATAATAAAGAACCTTTTTTTAATCTTGGAATCTCAGCATATTTATCATATACATCTGAAGGGGGGCATGATTATTGCATACAGCTTAATCAAGGAAGTAGAGTTATTACACACAGATAAACAAGGAGGCAAGGGTTTTATACATAGTTGAACAAGGAGACAGGCTTAGCTAGTCTCGGTAGGAGCAGTCTCTGTGGGGAAGCTGTCTTCTGGATGGACATAAACATCCAAGAGGAGAAGATATGGTAGACATTTTCTGCACACAGTCAACATTTGCACTCAGAGTACAGGTAGGTTTTGCCAACCTTCTTAGCCTCACTGGATAGAACTGACATGGCCGTGCCTATGTCAAACAATATAAACAAAACACATTCACTCAGGACTTCACCAACTCCCAACATAAAGAAGACCATTGAACAGCAGTTTAAAAAGTATGCTTATGCTATTTCTTGCATATACTCTTATGATCAGCATATAATCTTCCAGGGTATATCTTGTGAAGAGAAAGCTAAAGTTCAAAAAAACAGGAAGGCTTACACCTTCCATATAGTGTTTCCTTATGCCTGTGGTTTGCTTGGAAAGAAAGCTCTATCTCTGATGCCCTAAATGTCACTTATCATTAAAATCCTTATCGAATTTTATGCCTTCTCTATGACTGCCTAAGATTTGTATCCTTAAGTCCCATCCTTGAAAACAGTAACAGGCATAGGAAATTGTTTTACATACATTTCAATGATCTTCTTTCCCTTTCAAACATCGATTTATTTACATGTTTTGAAGTGCTAGGTATAGAAGACAAAACCTCACACAAGTCAAACTAGATATAGCTGTATAAACTAGGTTTAAATATCACCGAATACTAAATATTACCATGATTTGTAAAGAAATTCATTTCCTATATACTCTTTCTTTATTTAGTGTCTTATATGTCTATTTGAAAAAAATTAGTCAGACTTTCAATTTAGCATTGCACCTAGCATTCATAAAAATAGGCCATTTTTTCTGAGTTTTTTTTGTTTGTTTGTTTGTTTTTCGAGACAGTGTTTCTCTGTGTAGCCCTGGCTGTCCTAACACTCACCCTGTAAATCATGCTGCCCTCAAACTCACAGAGATCCACCTGTCTCTACCACCTGAGTGCTGGGATTAAAGGCATACGTCACCACTGCCCAGCCCGGCTTTTTTCTGATTTTCTAAAGTACTTACTCTTAAAATAAAATTACATTCCATAATTGCAACATAGTTCTGTACATCAGCAAGGAAACTCCTTTGTGATTTTCCTTTATATTAAATACATAATTTTAAAATGTAAATTTCCAAGAGGTAGTGATTATGGGGAATGCATAGTCTTTAATTATTGGGTTATTTGATCTAACATTCTACCAAGTATGTTTATGTTAAGAAATGGATTATAAATATAGAAGGGAAATTAATTACTATGTTGCTTCATTTTGTGTCCATATATGCGTCTAACTTACACTTTAAAAAGATTTTCTCACAGGTGTCTCCATGACGGGTAAGGTGACCTGCTGACGTCCCTCACAACCCAAGTCAGAAGCTCATTTTTTAATAAAAGGGGGACCTGTAGGGCCCTGGCCCCCATTTTGGGTAACTGTTGCCTTGCTTGCGGACCTTGACCTTGATATTCTCCCTATGCTAATTCCCTGCCAGGTTCCACCCTCCTGAATGCTTAAGGGAAGTTCCTTGCCTGGTACCCTGAATAATGGGCGTTAACAGATTAGAAGCAAGATTGTAAAACATTGGTAGCGAACTTCTGTCCTCCAGGGTCCTCGCATTGTGCTGTAAGCCTGTATTTAAGACCTCCTCCCCCCTTAAATAAATGACATTCAGCATTTAAAATTAAAATATATATTATATATATATAATTGAATGAATACTATGAATGTTATATATGAATACCACAAATGTGATTAATATCATGAGTGTAATTAATGAATATCATGAATGTAATTTAAAAAATAAATAAATAAAGTAAAAAAAAATTAAAAAAAAAAGATTTTCTCTCATTTTGAATGGAGTATTAGTAATTATGTGATGGAATCAGCCTGAGATGATGTAGACAGAAGCTGTATTTCAGGATACTTATATATGATTCACATTATCACCATAAAGACATGTTTAGTTAGGACTAGAAATGAGTCCTTTACTTGTTCTACCAGAATACAAAGAAACTGAGTGTGTACTTGCGTCACTTACAGGACTTCCATAATTTGTAGTTCAGATAGACATCAAAGTTTTATTTTTATTTTCTCTTTCATATAATACATCCTGACTGCATCTCTCCCTCCCTCAAGTCCTCCCAGTCCTCCTCCACCTTCCCTCTCCCCCAGATCCACTCCCACCCCAGAAAAGAGTAGGCTCCCAGGAACATCAGATGAACACAGCACAAGAAGATACAATAATACCAGGAACAAAAACCTCATATGAAGGCTGGGCCAGGCAACCCAGGAGGAGGAAAAGGGGCCCAAAAGCAGGCAAAAGAGTCAGACACAGCCCCATTCCCACTGTTATGAGTTGTCCCCAAACACCAAGCCAACAACCGTGACATATATCGGAGGGTCTAGTGCAGACCCATACACGTCTGTGACTGTCACCAGTCTCCGAGATCACCCGGGAGCCCTGCTTAGTTCAGTTCCTGGCTGTGCTCTCCTGCTGGCCTCCACCTTTCTGGCTCCCATAATTCCTCCTCCCCCTATTCTGCAGGGCTTCCCAAGCTCCTAAGGGAGGGACCAGATGAAGACCTCCAATCTGGGCTCTCTCTTGGCTTAATCTTTGGCTGCGGGTCTCTGCGGCCACTCCCATCAGCTGCGGAGGCGGCCTCTGATGGCAACTGGACTTAGACACCAGTCTGTGAGCCTAGCAGAGTATCATTAGGATTGGCTTTGGCTTTGGTTTTTTTGGTTTTTTGGCCAGTCATGTTTGGTTCTACCCTTAGTCTGGTCTTGATGCTATCCAGCCTCCAGTTCCTGGTCATCCAGGCAGTGTTGGGCATGGGCTCCCTCTCGTGGTGTGGTCCTCAGATGAGACCAGCCATTAGTTGGTTACTCTCACTAGCTCTGTGCCACCATTGTCTGAGCACATGTTGTAGGCAGGACAGATTGTAGGTCAAGGTTTTGTGGCTGGGTTGGTGTCCCCATCCCACTGCTGGAAGCCTTGCCTGATTATAGAAGATGGATGGTTCAGGCTCCTTATCTTCTATCACTAGGAGTTCTCAATAGGGTCACCCTTGTAGATTCCAGGGAGTTTCCTCAGCACTAGGTTTCCACATCTACCCCCCCATGCCCTCCAATTCCAGTTGTCTCTTCCCATACTCTCTCCCTCTATTCTCTGCATCCCTCCTATTCCCATCCCCACCTGCCTTGAGTCCACCCACAAACTCTATTCTATTTCTCCTTCCCAGGGAGATCCATGCATGCCTGCTTGAGCCCCCCTTGTTACTTAGCCTCTCTGGGTCTGTGGATTGTAGCATGATTATCATTTACTTAACAGCTAGTAACTACGTATAAGTGAGTACATACCCTGTTTGTCTTTCTGGGTCTGGGTTACCTCACTCAGGATGATTTTTTTCTATTTCATCCCTTTGCCTGCAAATTTCATTTCTTTACTGTTGATTAATACTCCATTGTATAAATATACCACATTTTCTTTGTCCATTCTTTGGTTGAGGGACATCTAGGTTGTTTCCAGTTTCTGACTATTATGAATAAAGCCACTATGAAAATAACTGAGCAAGTGTCCTTATAGTAGGATGGAACTTCCTTTGGGTATATGTCCAAGAGTGGTATAGCTGGATCTTGAGGTAGACCGATTCCCAATTTTCTAAGGAACTGCCATATTGATTTCAACAGTGGCTGTACAAGTTTGCACCCCCACCAGCAATGGAGGAGTGTTCCCCTTATTACATATCCTTGTCAGTATGAGCTGTCACTTGTGTTACTGATCTTAGCTATTCTAACAGGTGTATGATGGAGTCTCAAAGTAAGTTTCATCTGCATTTCCCTGATGGCTAAGGATGTTGAACATTTCCTTAAGTGTTTCTCAGTCATTTGAGATTCTTCTGTTGAGAATTCTCCGTCTAGATCTTTATTCCATTTTTAAAAACGGATTGTTTGGTTGGTTGATATCTAGTTTCTTGAGTTCTTTTGGCTATTAGCCCTCTGTGAGATGTAGAGTTGGTAAAAATCTTTTCCCATTCTGTAGCCACTACTTTGTCAGATTGACAGTGTCCTTTGCTTGACAGGAGCTTTTCAGTTTCATCAGGTCCCATTAATTGTTGATCTTAGTGCCTATGCTATCAGTGTTCTGGTCAGGAAGTTGTCTCCTGTCTCAATGCATTTAAGGCTGTTCCCCACTTTCTCTTCTATCAGGTTCAGGGTATCTGGTTGTATGTTGAAGTTTTTGATCCATTTGGAGTTGAGTTTTGTACAGGTGATAAATATGGATCTATTTACATTCTTCAATGTCTTACTTAGGGATTGCTGTGATAAGCCACTATGACCACAACTCTTATAATGAAAAAATTTAATTGGGATGGCTCACTTACAGTTTAGAGGTTCAGTGCATTATCATCATGGTGGGAAGCATGGCAGCATGCAGGCAGATGTGGTGCGGGAGAAGTAGCTGAGAGTCTTACATCTTGCTGGCAACAGGAAATGGTCTGGCATACTGGTCAGTATCTCAAGAAAACCTTCCTCCAACAAGGCCATACCTACTCCAACAAAGCCACACCTCCTAATAGTGTCACTCCCTATGAGCTTATGGGGGCCAATTACATTTAAACTACCACATTCTACATGCTGACATCCAGTTTGATCAGCACAATTTGTTGAAGATACTTTTTTATTCCATTGGGTATGTCTGGCTTCTTTATCAAAAATCAGGTTTCCATAGGTGTATAGATTTACTTCTGGGTCTTTGATTTGATTCCATCGGTCAGTGTGTCGGTTTTTATGGCAATACCATGTAGTTTTTATAGTACAGCTTGAAATCAGAGGTGGTGATACCTCTGGAAATTCTATTACTGTTTAGTATTGGTTTAGTTATTCTGGATTTTTTGTTTTTCCATATGAAGTTGAGTATTGTCCTTGCAAGTTCTATAAAGAATTGTGTTGGAATTTTGATGGGGATTGTGTTGAATCTATAACTTGCTTTGGGTAGGATGGCCATTTTTACTATGTTAATCCTACCAATTCATGAACATGGGAGATCTTTCCATCTTCTGACATCATCTTCGATTTCTTTTTTCATATCCTTGAAGTTTTTGTCATATAAGTATTTCACTTGCTTGGTTAAAGTTACCCCCAAGATATTTTATATTATTTGTAGCTATTGAGAAAGATGTTGTCACCCTGATTTCTTTCTCAGTCTGTTCACAATCTGTATATAGGAGGGCTATTAATATTTTTTTTTTAGTTAATCTTGTGTCCAGCCTCTTCACTGAAGGTCTGTGGTAGGATTTTTGGAGTCACTTATGTATAATATCATATCATCTGCAAATAGCAATACTTTGACTTCTTTCTTTACAATTTGCATCCTTTTGATCTCCTTCAGTTGTCTTATTGCTCTAGTTAGAACTTCAAGTACTATATTGAATAGATATGGGGAGAGTGGACAGCCTTTTCTTGTTTCTGATTTTAGTGTAATTGCTTTGAGTTTTTCTCCATTTAATCTGTTGTTAGTGATAGGCTTGCTGTAAACCGCCTTTATTATGTTTAGGATTGTTCCTTGTATCACTAATCTCTCTAAGGACTTTCATCATGAAGGGGCGTTAGTTACATTTTGTCAAAGGCTTCTTCTGTGTCTAATGAGACGATCGTGTGTGTGTGTGTGTGTGTGTGTGTGTGTGTGTGTGTGTGTGTGTAGTCTTTCAGTTGTTTATACGGTGGATTACACTGATTTGTGTATGTTGAACCATCCCTTCTGCATCTTTGGGATGAAGCCTACTTGGTTGTGGTGAATGACCTTTTGATGTGTTCTTAGATTTAGCTTGTAAGTAATTTATTGAGAATTTTTCCTTTGCATCTTTTAATATTCTTTGTTCTGTATGTTTAGTATTTTGATTATTATGTGGTGATGGGACTTTCTTTTTTGGTCCAATCTATTTGATGTTCTGTATGATTCTTGTACATTAATAGGCATCTCCTTTAGGTTAGGAAAATTTTCTTCTATAATTTTGTTGAAATTATTTTCTAGGCCTTTAAGCTGGGATTCCTTTCCTTCTTCTATTCATATTATTCCTAGGTTTGGTCTTTTCATAGTGTCCCAGATTTCCTGGATGTTTTGTGTCAGGATATTTTTTAGATTTAGTGTTTTCATTGACTGATGTATCTATTTCTTCTATCATATTTTCAATACCTAAAATTCTCTCTTCCATCTCTTGTATTCTGTTGGTGAAGCTTGCCTTTGTAGTCCCTGGTGGCTTACCTGTATTTTTTATTTCCAGAATTCCCTCAATTTCTGTTTTCTTTATTGCTTCTATTTCCATTTTGAGGTCTTGAACAGTTTCTTAATGAATTTCCAGCTTTCATTAACTGTTTGTTTTTTTCTTAGTTTTCTTGAAGGGATTTATTCATTGTCTTGGTTGGGGTTTTTATTGCTGTGAAGAGACATCATGACCACAGCAACTCCTAAATAGGAAAACGTTTAATTGGGGCTGGCTTACAGTTGCAGAGGTTTAGTCCTCTGGCAGTGTGCAGGCAGATATGATGCTGGAGAAGAAGCTGAGAGTTCTACACCTTGATCCTCAGGCAGCAGGAGACTATGTGCCACACTGGACGTGGCTTGAGCATATGAGACCTCAAAACCCACCCCCACAGCGAAACACTTCCTCCAACAGGGCACACCTACTCCACAAGGCCACCCC
>CABHPH010155206.1:0-44872 GCA_902168325.1 Peromyscus nudipes | reverse complement strand
ACCCCATCTTGACTCTGGAGGAGATTCCAGACCATTACACCCATGTAAAGAAATAACATTCCTTTAAAAAAAAAAAAACTACTAAGTCCACTACGGGCCTTTTTTGGGAAGTGAACTTAAGCCTGGAGCTTAAGAGGCTTCATATTTTCCCATCTGACTTGCCTCTTTTCTTGGGCCATTTGATCTGCTTCTTTCCATAAAGCAGATGTTCCAGGGAGACTGCACAGGGAGCCATGGGCCAGAGCCAGACCTCTGATCTGCATGTGGCTCCACCGGCCACCCATGCAGTGCCGGGTAAGATGTGGCCCCTGTGACTCAGACTCTGGCATCCCCGAGCATTCCATATACCTGATATCTTCCATGCCACACCCACACCCCATCCTTTGGGGACAATGCATTTGTAAGCATGCTCTCATGGTATACAGATGCTGGATCTATGAAGAATGTTGTAGAAATGGTTCTCCATGTGGTGTCGATCTAGCTATACTCCTGGGTTTGGCCTTCTGCATCTAAGAAAATAAATAAATAAAAATTCAGCAATTCACTGAGACTTGTTCTAAGCCAGGCTTGATACCCATGAAATATATGTCACTCTATCTAAGACACACTGCATCTAAGAGATACTGAGGACGACTCTAATGGGGAGCATGGGTTGGAGGCCTAAGAAAAGGTAAAACTAATTCAGCATTATCATAAACTTTGGTCCCTTCCCTCAACAGACTCCTTGTGAGAAAATAACCAGTTCCACATTTACCAGTTGAGGGCAGTTCCCACCTGAAAACGGAATGCCGCCCACCCACACCCCTCACTCCCCACCCACCTCCACCCACCCACCCACCAAGCCCCACCCTCACCCACCAACAGTCTCATGTGTCAAGTACTTGGTCTCCCAGCTGCTGACACTGTATGAGGAGGTTGTAGGTCCCGGCTTCTGGAGGTTGAGAGCTAGAGACAGGCCTGTGAGGGTGATAGGCAGGTCTCCCCCTCTGCCCCACTCCACTTCCTGATCCATGAACATGGGAAGGGCTGCCATCTCATATTCCTGCTTTGGAATGAGCCACACCAGTTGCCATGCCTTCCCTGCCATGATGGATATGTCTCCTGAAAGAAGGACCCAGAACAATCCCTTTTCATTTAAATTGTGTCTTTCAGGTATTTGCTACAGAGATGAGAAAGAAACAAGCAGAAAGACATAGAGCTCAGTGTAACTTTTATGTGATGGTTATTCTTGGTTTAGTCAAGTTGACTAAATCTGGAATTAACTGAAATCTAAAAATGGAGGGCACACCTGTGAGGATTTTTTTTCTTGATTTGAAGTAGGTAAATCCACTTCTAACCCAGGCCTTTGAGGCAGGAAGACACACCTTTACTCCGGGCCACATCTTCTGCGGGAAGCCTATGTAAGGACATGGAAGAAGGAAGTTTTTGCTCTTTGCTTTCTCCTTGCTAGCACATACATTCCTTCACTGGCATTAGAGCCTACTTCAGGATTCCAGTTTAGACTGAAGACCAGCTGAGACATCCAGCACTGTGGACTGAGCAACTGCTGAATTCTTGGACTTTCTGTTCACAGCTAGCTGTTGTGGGATTAGCTGAACTTCAGCCTGTAAGTCTAATAAATCCTCTTTCTATATACAGAGAGAGATTCATTCTATAAGTTCTTCTGCTCTAGAGAATCCTGACTAATGCATTAGGGTATTCAAAATATCTATATTTTCCAAAGGAAATGGGGCATATTGGGTCAGTATGCTTGTGGGGGTCAAGAACAAGAGTTGGTTCTCTTCTGTCATGTGGGGTCTGAGCATCGAATTCTGGTTGTAACGTTTGGAAAAAAGTGTCTTTACCCTCAGAACCATCATACTGGCCCTTTTTAATTATTTTAAGGGGGCATTAAACTACGTTCTGAATAGAAAGTGAATATCACATCTTATATAAAATATGCTTTGGGGGACTGTAGCAACTTGACATTGAAATGTAGACAATCCTGAAGTCAGTATCTTTGTGTGTGTGTGTGTGTGTGTGTGTGTGTGTGTGTGTGTGTGTGTGTGTGTGTAGTTTCCTTTACATGTCTTCTAAAGGTGCTTTTATTTATTTATTCTTTGCAAGGAATTTGAAGGCATAACCCCACATCACAACAGGTATAATCTCATCAGAATCAGTTAACTATGGGGAAAAACCCCACTTGTTCCTCACTAAGTATGATGGTTTATCCTGGTTGTCAATGTGACTGCATCTGGGATCAACAGGAGCACAATCCTCTGGGAACTCCCATGACGGATTTTCTGGTACAGCTCATTCAAAGCTGTCAGACTCATCTCACGTGTGGCATCTTCAGACAGTAGCCCAGACACAAGGACACAGAAGAAGGAAACCGCTTTTTGCCTCCTTTCCCTCACTCTCTCTGACACGTTCATTTTCCTGCTGCTGAGGCATTCTTTCACTGATATCAGAACCAACCTCTTTGGGATTCTAACATAGATTGAAGACCAGAAACAATCTAGGAATCTTCTAGGCCTCTGGTGCCAGACTGGTACTGCTGAGACATCCAACCTCATGAACTGAACCAGATTCCCAGGCTTCCTAGTGAGAGATGGCCATTGTTGGACTACCCAGACTGCATCCTGTAAGTCAATCTAACAAACACACGGAGGGGGTGGGGAGAAAGACAGATGGACAGACAGAAGGAAGGAAGGAAGGAAGGAAGGAAGGAAGGAAGGAAGGAAGGAAGGAAGGAGATGGAAGGAAAGAAGGAGGGAGGGAGGGAGGGAGAGAGAGAGAGAGAGAGAGAGAGAGAAAGAAAGAAAGAAAGAAAGATGATAGATAGATAGATAGATAGATAGATAGATAGATAGATAGATAATAGATAGATAATAGATTGATTGATTGATATGTATGTATATATAATTCTGTCACTTCTGTTCCTTTAGAGAACCCTGACTTATACACAGTGTCTTCAATGAAGCATTTTCTCCTTGTTTGCTTCATACCACAGAAAATCTTCCTGTTCACGAGCCAAGGAATTAATTCAAAGACAGTCAGAAATGTTAAGTAATGCCAATGAGAGCTACAGGTCATTGAAGATTACTATTTTCTCCAGGTGTGGTGCTGTAGGAGAGAAGGCTGATGAAAGCTTCCCTGGTCTTTGTTTCCTCCCGATGATTGAAAAAAATCTGTTTCCTTGTATTACAGCCCTTCACAGTTGGATGAGAGGAAACGAAAGCGAATAAAACTCAAGAAACTTAACATCAGTTGGTGTTAAGCAAATGATAAACAGTGAATGGATGCATGGATACATAGATATGTGGATAGATAGAGGGATGGATGGATGGCTGTATGGATGGATGACTACATAAATAGGTAGACAGTGGATGGATGGAATTTTGAGGTCAAAGAGGCTACAAAAGTCATAAAGTATTGCAAATAATACTCCCAAGAAAAATCCAGAAGACAAGCTAACAAGAAGTGGGGAGGGGAACATGAGCACATGAGCACTTGGGAGGCAGGGACAGGTGGATCTCTGTGAGTTCAAGGCCTGCCTGGTCTACAAAGCAAGTTCCAGAAGCCAGAGCTGTTAAATAGAGAAAAACCTGTCTCAAAAAAACAAAAACAAAAGAAGACAAGCTAAAGTATTATTCACAAATCACATATCTGACAAGGGATTGATATCAAGAGGATTTGAAGAACTAATACTCAAGAATTAAATGATGAACAACCCACTTAAAAATAAGAAATGGCCTGAGTAAAGTTTTCTCCAAATAAGATAAACAACTGACCAGTCAAGGCACAGAACAACTGGACAGCATGAAAGAACAAAGAAACCAAAATCAAAACCGTGGGGAGATACGTTTTCATGTAACTAGCTTGGCTCTACCCAAAGAGACTGATAGTAAGTGTGTGGCTGCAGTCTTGAGACATGAGGACCCTCCTATACTGCTGACAGGGTTGTGAACTGCTGAATCACTCCTGGTCCCTGGTTAGAATTCAGTTTCCCAAGAAAACCACTGAACAACGGAAGGGAGAGCCAAAATTATGTTAGGCAGATCTCTTGGCCACAACTCAGGTTACCACAAGGTTTCTGGAAAGATAAATCCTTATTTGCAGCTGAAGTGACTCCTGAAAAGTGGCCAGAGTGTCGCATGCATCCTGAGAAGTTAAACCTGAGGAAAAGGATGCATCGCATGGAGGACCACTTAAAACAAAACTATCATTTAAAGGAACAAGAATGCAACTGCTGATTCTTCTAGTTGAAAGAGACCCCCCCCCCCCCCCCCCCCAACATCTGTTCATCACACGAAACACTTCACCTGGAACAAATGCTCACACACCCAGCATACGTGATCCCCCCCCCGGAGTTGCAGTTAGACTAAGCAACTCAGAGTCATCACCACACAGATACACCCCTCTGTCCCATATTGCCAGTGGCAAAACTGACTTGTGACTATGCAGAAGCCGGGAAAAGCCAAGAAACACAGGGCCCCTCTCTTAGTGATAAGCTACAAAAGGGCTCAAAGATCATTACTTTTAACTCAATATAAAAGCATTTCTAACCTATCCCCCGGAAACTGGTCTTGGTCACAAGCTCCTCCAGTTACTGAAAGTCACCCTTGCTATAAGCCAAACTTTTGTTGTTGTTGTTGTTGTTGTTGTTGTTGTTGTTGTTCTAATTAGAATATAGGTAATCTTTTCTAAAATGTCACATACTTCCCTGCCTTTCCGAATAGCAAGCAGTTGGGAGGGCATGTCTCAACAATATTCACGAGACTCCAGCCCTTGCTGACCTCACGAGACTTAGACGGTTGTAGTTTTGGAATCCTCTGACTTCTCTGGCTCTCCCCTCACTAGGAGGCCTCACTCCTTGGGTTGGTCTCCCTCTCGTCTGACGTAGATGTCATTCCCAAAAGAGCGAAACCGCTGACAGCAACTTGACTTTCGTTTTAGACATAATCCCAAACGCAGACTAACCCTGACTTGCCAAGCTTTAACACGCCATTTTGCACTCCATGCCGGAACAAAAATGATAGGTGTTCAGTAGCAACTAACTATACTCTGGATTCTGAATGCTGACCCTGTCTTGGACTAGTAATATACAATAGTCGCTGGGGATGCTAGGCCATTGCAACAAGCCTCACAGGCAACCAGTCTCCCCAAAAGTAAACAATCAGTGTTACACAGTTGTGTCTTAGGCTATCATGCCCTGTGTTGACTGAACATCCATCTGTGTCTCCTGTGGCTGTCCAACCATTCTGGTTTTCATTTCCTGCCTTCTGTTCAGTAAATTACATGAGCTATTCAATGCTTTATTATTGAACGGGCTTTGCGGTAGATAATTTTGCCTAATGTTTGGCTAATGAGAATGTCCTGTACATATTCAAAGTAAGGCTAAGTAAGGTATGATGTTTTGTAGACGAAGTGTGCTAAGTGCATTCTTGACTTACACAGTAACTTCAATTTACATAAGGTTCTTTGGGGAGTGACCATTGCAAGTCAAAGTTCACCTGTCAAAGATCTGCTTTGAGTCTCTCTCAGAGTCCCCAGCTTATAGGATCTGATACTGCTTTCAACTCTCCAAAGTCCTCTTACACTCAGTTGACAGTTTCCAGCAGAACAACAGATAGGTTGAGCTTCTGAACCACTGAGCTCCAAATAAGTGACATGGCTAGGGATGCTGTCATCACGTTTCAGTTCAGATTTTCCTTTGTAAATGACCCAAACCCAACTGACATGGCATAAACAAAGTGGGGAGTTACTGGCTCATAATGGTGAGAAATTGGCCCATTTCAGCCACAGCCAGGCCCTGGTTTCAGCTACACTGGTGTAATCTCTGGACACCATCTGTTCCACTGCCTCCTCTGTTGACACTTACGTAAGCGGAAATGGCTCTCAGCCTCCATGGCTCAGAGTCCAGCATTGCACATCCCCAGCAGACTCTGAGTACCTTTCCCCAGTAGCTGAACGAACACCTCAGGAAGGTTTCCATTAGCCTGGCTTGGGCCATCACACTGACTCTGAATGGTGTTGATCTATGGGAAAGACTCACAGGCCCCAGCAGACCAGACCAAACCAGAACAGAAACACTTTATAATCGGTTGCAGAGTCAAACTGAACTTTCAGACAGGTCCATTTTCCAAGAAATCAGATTCCAGTCAACACAGCAAAAAGTCCCCTCTGTTTTAACCCTTAAAGGAGCTGTTTTGAAGCGAACAACGTGTTTATTCTGCTTCTCTCTTCAGCGACTTTCTGCCTGTGTTGTCGCCTGCCTCTGCTCTCCTCACCAGAAACTCACTCTGTTTCACACTCACAAATTAAAATCTCAGTTGAGATGCTCATGCTAAGGTTGTCTGTGTTGACAACAGTCAGGCTTTGATCGCATGGGGAGCCTGGGCTTCAGTTCCTCCAAACCTGAGTAGATGGAGAAAAGGAGAAACTGAGGATGATAATTCAGCATGATACAGAGCACCGTGAGAGGAAGACTAGAGGAGGCAGGCAAAGACCAGCAGACAGCAGGGAAGGTCCACAGACCATTCTGAGTTTCTAGGGGGTTCAATTGAAGGCAGTCCTGGGATAAACATGTGTTGCTGAGTCACGTCTATGAGTAACACTTCTATATGTCCTATATGCAGGAAGATAAACTTGGCTCTGATCCTCCCCAACACACAGTACCTTGAACACTAGGTCTTTTGAAGTAAAGCATATTTCTTTCCTGATTACAGCATGTTTCTATCATCGCCCTTCTAATGATTTTCACACGTTTTCTCTCACTCAGAACAAAACTTTTGGTGTGAAATTTCTCTTCTGTCTTCAATATCATTATGTGAGCAGTTTCTCAGTCTTGGTAAGTCTTTCTGGAACATCATTTTCTCCTAAAACAGGAAGCATGAGAGCCAAAAATAATCTTTCCTTTTAGCCTAGTAGCTTTCCAGTGAATGTTGCTGGAAGGTTTAATCAAAGGCAGTATTAGCAGCCAGAGCTCTCCAAGCTGGTACTGCACACAAGACACTGTTTAACTCTTTAGGAGAGATCTCCTGGATAAATGCCCCTTCTCTGTGCACAAAGGCCCTATTTCCATGGGGAGTGGGCTTAGCTCCACCTTGGCACCCACCAGGGACTTCTCTGATGCTGAAGGTTTACAAGTCACTCAGTTCTGTAGTCAGTGTGCTTAGAGAATCAGCCATGCATGCTACATGTACCCCATCCACAAGCCTCCACAAATCCTGCTGGGCAAGAGAAGCCAGGAAACAGATCTGTTCTCTATGCAAAGGCCACGCACGAAGCCAAGAACTTCCCAAAGTTCTTGCGTCAGAATGACTGCTCTCTAACCAGGCTGGGTGTTCTTTCTTGACCCCACCTGGCAAGTGACCATAGCATCTCTTGGAATTATCCACCTCCTCGGGGTTCTCAGTAAGGAGCCAGGGGTCAGGAACTTGCTTTTACCACTTTCCAGCAGAGGATGGCTTCCTTATTCAGCCACACAGAATCGCTCCCGCCCTTTCCTGATCACAGACCACATTTTGTTTATTAAGTTGTATTTTTTTTGTTGTTAGTGTTTATTTTGTTTTATATGCATAGTTGGGGCTGGCCCTTTCCTCCACCACCTATACATATGATCCAGGCAAGGCTACCCTTAAGCCCCCCTAAACCTAAGCCAGTCTTCATACCTGCATCCCCTTTACCATAGAGACTGGTTCCAGGCCAGGACCTGCCCTGAGACAGCCAGTTCTGAGCAAGTCAGAACATTTTGCAAGAGTTATTCAAGGAAGCATCCTACTTCCTGCTGAACTTGAAGCTGAGCCAATGCCGGGACCCACTTAACAGTCTGCCCGGGAGTTTCCTGGCTTTGAAACTGAAAGTCCCACATCTGGGAAACCTCCTCAATGTCCTGTCACTTTAAGGGATGTGAGGGCTGGAGCTGCCACAGCCAAGTTGTCACATACAACACGACAAACAGAACCAGTGGAGAACATAAGAAGAGGTAGAAGGCCGTTGTTCCCTCCCTTTCCACCGCCCACCATGCTCCTTAAACCAACATAAATGGGGCCTCCTGACACTTGTCACAGGAAATCTTTTCACTAACATGATGTGACACAAGTTTCTTAAGTTCTCTGAGGCTTCAAGTAGTGCTCCTGTGAAACCAGAATGGCGTCTCCTGCAGGTTGAATGTGACAGCAGTCTCAAGGGCCTGTCTGAGTGCCGACCATACGGTGACTGCCAGATGAGTCTTGCCCCCTTTCTTCTACAAGCTAGAGGCCCTATAAACTCTATACAGTGGTAGCTGGAAGGGAACAAGAGGCGTAGCAGCTCTGATTGCTCATCACACGAACAAGGGGGGAACTGAGAAGCAGCTGAAAAGTGGCCTTGCTGAAGTCCTTCAGCTAGTGACAGCCAAGACTAGAAGAAGCTCCCCTGAGCTCTGGTTCCGTTCTTCCCACTGAGTCAAGGACTCTCACCTGCTTTTCTGTCCTGGGACTACTAAGCTGTGAATGCATGGGGGAGGGAGAGTCTCTCCCAGCCCAAAGAGACAGCACCCAAATCTCACGACTGTAGCGTGGCAAAGGAGAGCCAGGATCTGGTCCAGAGCAAGGGCACTTGACCAGCCAACCTCAGTGGGCATCATGGGAAATGACCGGTAGAACTCTTCTGCTGTAATGGCACCACCTATCGAAGCAGAATAAGTCTCTTATGAAAGGGGGACCCCTTCTCGCACTAACTGCTAATCATGGAGCATATCCATTATGGCTGCATGCTTGCTCCTTGTTCCTAAAACGCATATACTGAGATGCTAACCCTGCCAATTGGATGGTACTGGGGTGGCACCTTTGGGAGTTATTTGAGTGTGAAGGGGAGATCCTTAGCCTGGGGTCAGTGCTCTTGACAAAAAGCCGTAGTGTGTTCCCTCATAGGTTCTCTCTGGATCTCAGATGCCTTCAGAATCTCAGATCTGGGTTGTTTTGCCCAGTCCTTGGTATCTGTTATGGCAGATGCCGCTGACTGAGACTGTATCAATAACCTATTAATTGCAAGATTCAAACACTAACTTTAAGCTGCTTTCTTTTTTCCTGAGGAAGTAAAGTTCCACTTCAAAAAAGAAGCCACAGCTGTATTTGTAGATGCTTTTCCCAAAACAAACAATGGAAGGAGTAGATTCATAACCCTGCACCAAGCGGGTTAGAGATAGGGGTGGGGAGAAGGCTTGAGAATCCTGGGCCTTGTTGTCACCTGAGTAATCCCCAGCATTGGATGTTCTGTTCTCTCCTCCAGCGTGGAGGTATAGCCAGGGCTCAACAGAGCACCAGGCAGTAGAGCCAGGCTGTCTGTTGCACTGGTGATTTATTTACCGTGTCCACAGTCTCCTCTATTACAGGCTGAGCTGGGTTTAGTCAAAGATGACTTGAGGTCATAAAAGGAATAGTCTCCTTGACTGCCACATGTTTGGAAAAGATATTTGGGACATAGTGGCCAAATGATTTCCCCCAGGACTGCTGGGCTTGAGCCCAGCCGCTTCAGACCGTCTAAGAGGAATGTACAGTACTGAACCAAGGGAGTTTTCCTTGCTACAATGTAGCAGCCACACAGCTGCTATCTCAGGGTCAGAAAGGGGAGCATATGATCCTGGGTGCACTGATGCCTGCCCACGTGGCTAGGGCATGACTGAGGCAGTGGGTCTGGACGTAATACAGGTTTCTTGGTGCAGAGTTGAAGGGTCCATCTTATTTTTCAACCTCTCAGGTTCTGAACCTCTTGACAAGGAGCAAAAGGATGAGCTCATGATCTTCCCACCAGCTTTATCATTGGTAAAGCTGCATTTGAGGCTTTATCCAGAGACTAAAAGAAAGCCTCTCTCCTTCCTGCCCTTTGCCTAGCTGAACCTTTGGACCGAGGAAAGGGGAGCACAGCTGGACTCCTCACATACCCATGGCTTTTCCACCAGCACTTTGGGGTCTGAAAAATCATCTCCCTCGAGGTCCACCTCATCCCAAGTCTAATTGCCAGCAGAGGAGCCCCCAGGAACCCACTCCCGTCACTTTGCCTTCACTGCATTCTTTAACTTTCACAGCTTGAAAAATGAACCAACGAACGCCTAATTTTAAAAACTCAGGTGTGACACATGATGGTGTATGCTTGTAATCCCAGCCATCAGGAGGCTAAAACCAGAGGATTATAATTTTGAGGCCAGGCTACATAAGGAAACCCTCTCTCAAAATAAGAAAGAAAAGAACAAAAAGCCAGGGTGGAGGAGAGAAAATTAAATATTAGCATATGTGTTTCCAAATACTCAATAGCCAGCCCAACTCGGACACCGCTAACTAAGGGAAAGCGCTCCTTACTGGGCCGGGTTCCAGCTCAAACTTTGAAAGCTATTGCCTCACTAAGCCGGGGTTGATCAAGGGAAGGAGGCTAATAATGTGATTACATTATAGCGGGGCCTCTAAAAGTTGCTAAACTAACAACTACAGATGGCTAATTCCACTGATTTTTTTCCACCCTAGTCTTCCCTCTGCCACACTTTCCCTCATGATCAGTAGCACTGGAGGAGCCAGGGCAATATGGGGACCCAAAGGAAAAACTGATTTAGGATCACACAGGTGTTAGTAAAAGTGCATGTACATAAGTTGCAATTATTCCTGTAGCAAGTTAAATGTCAATTATTACAGAATACAATTAACTTCTGGGAATATTTTGATACACATTTTATTAAAATTTCCACCAATGATGATATTGTACAAAATAGTAACCTGAGATCATCATCACTAGATATTCCTTGATACAGTTTACTGACATTCACTCTTCTCAGTTTCATTTACTACTCGTGTGTGTCTGTGTGTCTGTGTGTCTATGTTAAGTTCTATCAATTGTATCACCTGTATGGATGGTTGTATCTATTACAATAACTAAGATACTGAGCAGTTACCAGAACTCATGGTGAGCACATGATATGTTCTACTGATCTCAACAATTTTTGTATTAAAAGCTGGAGAAAGTATTAATTTCCTCAAAAAAAATATTCTATTGAGGTATTCTGGGCCACAGGTAGTTCCTTTAACTTCTCTTTTTTCTTGTATACCCAATTTGCTCTAAAATAGAGTTCCCTCGATAACTAGAAATACTGTAGTCCAACCTCTACTTATGGAAGCAAAAATCCTGCATACAACATCCCTGACTATGTGGCCTATGGAAAGTCTGAAGACATTCAGAATGGGATTGCTTCACGGTGTTTCCTTTTTTTCTGTTTCATTCAACAAATCTAGCAGAGTGTGAGAGAAGGGAATCAAATCTAATGCATAATGAGCATAAGATTTACATTTTTGAAACATGTGTCAGGCAGTTTTAATACTCGACTTATTCTGAACACTTTGAGCCTGCACCCAACGACATACCCAAAACATCTCTGGCATCTGTGTGTCTGCCAGTTTCAAATCCTCTCGCAATGATAAGACAGTGGAATTTTTAAATAAACCAAATGGGCTTTTTGGCCAAGCCTTCTTTCTGAGTCATGTGAAAATGTCTTTAACACTATTGACCAAGGTGGCTTGTGCTTTTCTTCACACTCTCAAAGGACTGAGGGGGAAGTGGGTTTGAACATTTGCCCAGCAGGACTTGGAGAATACAGTGTCCCAGGCAGGCAACCTGGCACTCAGCAGCCTCATTAGCATAATCCAGATAGGCATGTCCCATGAGGCCATACTTCCAGTCAAGGGTGGAGTCAAAGAAATCAGCAGACCAAAGTAAAAGCCAAATAGAAAATCACAGACACAACAGGGTGGTCCCTTTCCGTAGGCATCTGAAGGGTACTGGGTGCTAAAATGTGCCACAACTTCAGTTTTAGGAGTGAAGCACAGAGAATCCACTTGGATCAGACCATCTTTGTTCCAGGAAGTTTACTAGATAGAAATGCCATTTATAAATAATTTTTAAAACAAGTGCTTTCCAGTTGTACTGGAGGCAAAGTTCAAGAGCGCTGTTGGGTGTTGCAGTGACCTTGGGCTCAAATCTTATTAGCAATCAGAATGGCTGTACCCCATACACACAATGAGTTGCGAACTATGATTTTATTTGGGGGTCTCAGTAACCCTCTGTAAGGTAAGTAGTGGCCCCAAACATGTCTTTTGAAGGTTTTAAATGTTCAATTGAGTCTATTTATATTGGGGCCATCAGTAAGAAGAGAAAACAACCAAATAGAAAATCACACAGAAATAGGAGAGTAGAGTCTAGCTGGGTGGCCTGGGTTCAACACTAGAGACCAGTTCAGTACTGGGAACATCTCCAGCTTACGACAGTAGAAGACCCTTCCTAAATTAGTTACCAGGGCAACCTGATTATGTCCTCAAGGCAGGGTCATCTTAAGACCTCCAGGGGCCATAAATACTCAGAAGAGTATGTTTCCCATCCCATCATCATCCTAGCTCAAAAATGTCATTCAAAATAATGTTTATACTAAACCGTAAAATAAGGATAAGGAAGGACATCCAGGCATAAGGACTAACTTTTCCCATAATGCCTATTTTAATACTTCTCCAATCTCATATTTTTTGAGACAACTTTTTTTAAACCACAATTTCGGTGGCCCGTTCAAGTTTGGACTTAGTGTTTTTAGCTCTGCTTTGAGGAAATGGACCAATATTTGTGAACTCAAAGTTGGAGAGCCTTGGGACCCCCAGGGGCTGATTTCTACTTAAACAGTGAAGTGTCAAAAGTACCCTGGGTGAACAGCAGCTCACTCCTCGCTTTGGTATCGTTAGGACAAATGCTTCCTGAGTCTCTCAGACCTGTACTGAGTCACCTTATGTCCTGTTTTTAGCTACACCATGAAAGCAGAGGAGGAGAGCAGCGTTGTAATAACAGACCTGCAAGAGAAAACATGGGCTACAGCTGGAGCAGGCAGGAAGAGAATGCATTAGACGGAGAAAGAATGAGAGAGGAAAGTCAAGAGAGGTTGGTGATGGGTTACGGTCAGAAGCTAAGGAGAGCAGAGTGTTTCTTGCTGCATTATGGGGATGGAGGTGATGATCCTAGTAAGACAATTAAGAGGAGGGAGGAAGAAGGAGACAGTTGAGAAGTAAGTACAAGGATGGGTGGGCATGGTGCCTGGGGCACACTGCAGGCTGACTTGTTGCTTGCGTCTCTATGTACACTCAGGTCTACATCGAGAGGGGACCTTATATTTCAACAGAAAGATAAGAATCTGTGGGTCTCCAAATGAGTGAAGGTAAGACTCTGATGAGAACTTTTTGAATATCAAAATCATTCAGTGTGAAGTGGGCGACTGGAGAATGAACTCATTGCTTATGTATAGCTGTGACCAAATTAACTGACATAAACGAGTAAAGGAGAAAGAATTTGTCTCGTGTAGACGAAATTCTAAACAGTCTTAGTAAATAAGAAACACAGAGCCAAATACAGAAGTAAATAGCCAAAGAGATCAGAGAGCTACGACTACCTTATCTTATCACCTCGCCGCCATCGCTTCCCCAGAGAGAGCTTCTAATGTCTGATTTGTCTTTTTATTGCCTTTCTGTTCTGCCTTCTCATTGGCTCTAAACCCAACCACATGACATCCTTATCACTGCCTGTCTATACAGACCTCCAGGTCTCTATGGTTGGTACTGGGATTAAAGGTTTGTGTCACCACACTTGGCTGTGTCCTTGACCACACAGAGACTCTGTCTGCTATGTGATCAGATTAAGGGCGTGTGCTACCACCTCCTGACTCTGCTTATGGCTTGCTTTGACCTCTGATCTCCAGGCAATTTTATTTATTAACATACAAATAAAATCACATTTCATCACAAATAAAATATCACCATAGTCTCACTCACAGTTTCAGGGGATTCAGTCCATGGTTGCTTCTCCCATGTCCTTTGGTAAAACATCATGATGGCAGAGAAATGTAACAGGGGACCTTCTTGATCTCATGGTAGACAGGAAGTACAATAAGAAGAAGGGACTAGGGACTGGGTATGATTGTCACAGATGTCCCAGGGTATCCGTTTCTTTTCTGTTGCTATGGTAAATATCCTGATGAAAACAACTTGGATTTTACTTTGGCCTACCAGAGGGTCTACAGCTCCTCATGGAGGGGAAGGAGTGGCAGCCAGAGAACAGGGCAGCCTGCCAAACAAAAGGCAGAGAAACAACAGAAAGTAGAGCCAGGTTGTAAAACCTCAAAGCCTATTGTGGTGGTTTGAAAGAAAATGGCCTCCAAAGGGAGGTATAGCTTTGTTGAAGTGGGTGTGGCCTTGTCAGAGGAAGTGTGTCACCATAGAGGCGGGCTTTGAGGTCTCATATATGCTTAAGCCACACCCAATGTCTCAGACTACTTTATGTTTCCTTCAAGTCAAGATGAAGGACTCTCAGCTACTTCTCCAGCACCATGTCTTCCTGCACATCATCATGTTGCACTATGATGATTAATGGACTAAATCTCTGAAAATGTAAGCCACCTCAATTAAATGTTTTCCTTTATAAGAGTTGCTATGGTCATGGCATCTCTTCACAGCAATAGAAACCCTAACTAGGACACCTACGACATACTTCATCCAGGAAGGGTCTACTTTCTAAAAGTTCCATGACCTTCACAAACAGTGCTATCACCCAGAACCAAGTGTTCAAACACACGAGTCCTTCTCCACACACTGCCTTTGGCACTGGGTGTTCCTACAGATGCCAGATCAGCACTCACGTTCAGCGTGGATGAGTGTTGTTTGTGTCAGCCTTTTAAAGCTATAATAAGACGGCAAGAGTCTCAAGAACATGCAACTCAGAAAAAGAAACTGTATGTGCCCAAAGAATAAGTGTGGCAGGGAAGTTCATGACTAGCCAAATTGCTTGGTCCATTCCTGGGGGTCTCTTTTACCTGAGCTGGACACACTTGAGGACACTGGCATTTCTCCTCTCAATGCAAACCTTGCCATTTTCATGTATGAAATTTTCCCAAATACTCTTCTTCCTTATTCTGACTCAGGGAACCCAGCTGTGGCTTCCTCTCTCTGCCTTTTTTTCTCATTACCAAAACTTGAAGCCATATCTCTGCTGTGGTAATATCCCAGTGTTGGGAGGTAACATCCAGAGGGCTTCCCTTCAACAGCATCATCCATTTATAGTCTTTATCCCTTCTCCTCTTCCTAATTATCCGAAATGTCAGATGGTACCTCCATGTGTCTTGAGAGCTCTGTAAAATGGGAACAAATTTTCCAGTTCCACACTTTATTCAGGTCTGAAGCTGTCTTCCACTATTTTATTTAAAAAACAAAACAAAACAAAAAAACAAAAACAAAAACAAAAAACAGGAATGTTTAGTCTCATGATCTAAAAAGAAATCTGACATCACCCTAATTTTATGGACCTTCTTGACATTCCTTAACTGCCACCACCCTACCACCATGGACACATGGACAGGTAATAAGGCCTCATCCTGCCCCCCATTTCTCCAGTTTCTCAAGGAAGTAAGGGAGAGGGGTCATTGACTTCACTACAAATTCTGAAGTAATGCTGAAATATAAATAACCCATTTAAAAATTTGGCTTCCTGGGGGCTAGAATCATAGCTCAATGGTACAGCATTTGCTTATCATATATAAGGCCCTGGGTTCTGTTTAGAGTGTCAGCTCCCTCCACCACCAAAAAAAAGGCAGCACTTCTCTCCCAACCTATCTCAGCATTAGGCCACTTGTCTGTTGGATATGTCTTGCAAACTCCCATGTTGTGTCCAACTTTGCTCGGATTCTCTTAAGAACAGAACTATCTTTGTGTTGGTTTCTGAGCATCTTTACTGGCTCTTTAATTGACTTCAGGCTCTTTCTCACCTGCTATCCCAAACATATCAGTAGAATGTTGTTAGAAACAAAAGCAGCCGTGTCCCCAGAGAAGACTTAGGTGGCAACTGCTAGGATAATGTATTTTTCACACTCATTCTCCCTAGACACACAACAGTAGGGCAACCCCGTAGCTACAGTGAGACCTATCATATCTCTGAAATTCCCACATGCACTCAAGAAGCCCTTGCCAACTGGTTTATGAAATAACCCCAGCCAGATGCCCAACATCAAAGGCACAAGGACTTTGGAAGTCCTGACAGTGGAAGACAGCACAGACTTTCTCAACTACTAAGTCACATCTCAATCATGTGCCAGGAGACCATGTAGATAAACAAGGCAGGATGTTAACAAACTGAAGACCATGTTTATACCCAGGAAATAGTCCCAGAAGTTGAAGACCTGTCTGAATATCATTATGTGGTTCGCTCTATACACTTATGAAGCCGGTGAATATTATTTTGAGGCATTGGGGGTTGAATTGAGTAGTATCTCCCATGTCCATCGTGCAGACCATCCCAGCTACACTGATCATTATCTTGTTATTTATTTATTACCAGTGACGCGTTTGGTTTGGAAAGTGGATACAGAGTTCTTAGTCTTATTTTTCAGAGTCTTTTCAACAAAGAGGGAAAGTATACATGAACTATGTTTTTATCTGATAAGTGGAATGCAATCGTTTCTGTTTTCATCATTGTTTCTTCTTGATTTCTAATAATTTATGTTAGTTTTTATTACATTTTTCTTTTCTTTCCGTGTGTGTGTGCGCGCATGTGCGTGCGCACACGTGTGCAGGAACAAGAAGGGTGCCAGGGTACAAGTGTGAGGTCAGAGGGCAACTTGAGGGAATCAGTTTTCTCTTCTCACCATGCGGGTACCAGGAATTCATTTCTAGTCATCAAACTCAGTGACAAGTCACAGATCAAATTGACCTCAAACTCACAAAGATCCACCTACCTCTGCCACCTGAGTGCTGGGATTAAAGGCGTGCACCACTATGCCCAGCCTTTGTTAGTTTTTGATGCCAATAATTAGCTCCAATTTGATTCTTAACAAATGTCATAAGCTCTTTATAGAACAGCAAAATGGCTCAGCAGATAAAGGAACTTGCCACCAAACCTGAGTTCAATTCCCAGAGCCCATAGGGAAGAAGGAAAGAACTGACTCCCACAAGACCTCCATAATTACACCATAACGTGTGTGTACCACACAGAGAGAGAGAACAGGTAAATAATTGTAAAATCATGCTTATTACCAAAAACAGGATGTCTAAATGTAAGCTTTAAAAGAACAGAACTTAGAGCATTTTATAGTTTGGTTCATTAGTGTACCTCTAAGGCTCATGTGTTGAAGGCCTGGTCCCCAGCTGGTAGAAGGTGATGGGAACTTTAGAAGAGGCTGAAATGGAAGAAGTAAGTCACCGGAAGTGTGTCCTCAGAAGGCAGCATAGAACCCCAGTCTCAACCCACACCTTCTTCTCTGTCTCTGTCGCTCTGTCTTGGCCATAGACACTATAAGGTGACTAGTTCTGCCCACATAGGGATGATCCACCAGAGGCCTAAAGTGATGACGCCAAGAGACCGTGGACTAAAGTCGCTCAAATCATGTCATCATGAATGTTTCCTGTGTAGATGTTAATTGCCTCAGACATTCTGTCACAACAACAATAAGGGCTCTAAAAGTTTATGACGATTAATTTTCAAAATAAATTAAAACATATGTAAGCACAAGAAGAATCCTGTAAAATTTTAGAATGCTAAATAAAGAATGAAGTGTAAGTTTCTTTTATTACTCTTTTGTGTACTTGTGGTTTTCAATAGTTTAATAGAATTTAGTTTTTAATGTTTTTTCTAAATGCAGTTAGTCCAAAAAACATTTTTTTGGAAAAGCCAATTTTTTTGGAACTAAAAAAAAAAAAAAAGGCCTATAATCCTCTTAATTATTATGCATGGAAGTAGATGTAAGTTTTTCTGACTTTGTTTTCTCGTTACAATGATCAAGACTTTGATTAAAGCCAGAAAGCCATCAGACTCACAAAACAAATAGTAAAGTTAAAAATGTGTCAGCCCTATTCAGGCAGTATTAACAAGGATAATGAAAAATGTGAATCTGTGAGTCATGGTTGTTGTTTGCTGGTCTAAATAGTTTACTTTCAGGCTAACGTTATCAAGAGAAGCAGCGAAGCCAAGCCAATCAAACCCAGCACCTTTTACACACCACCTACCCCACAGAGAGAGTTTAGAATTTTAAAATTACCTCCAAGTATAAGACAGAAAGCAGTCTTTTTCTAGGATTGGTTACAACTGTGCAAGATGGATTCAGAGATGCTATAAATCACAGTTATCTCTTGCTATCCATGAAGGACTGGTTCCAAGATCCCTTGAGGGTATCAAATTCATGAATGCATCAGTACCTTATTTAAAATGGTATCATATTTGCATAAAATCATGAACCTCCTTGCAGGTGCTTAAATCATCCCTAGGCATTTATAACACTTTAGATGATGTAAATCTGTCTCAACTGTTGTACTATATTGTTTTAGGAATAAAAAGGTGACAGGAGAAAAGCCTCTTGGCATGCCTGTGGGGGGGGGGGTATCTTGATGTCCTCATTAAGATTGGGAACTCACCTACCAGTGAGTACAACTTCCCCAGGCTGGGATCCTGGACTGTGTAAAGGGAGCAAGGAGTGGATCTGCTGCTCTGCTTCCTGATTATAGACGTGATGTAATTAGCTGCTTCAAGATCTTACCACCTTTAATTCTGCACCGTAATACCCTTGAACTGAGACAGAATTCCCTTCTCCCTTAAGTGACTTTTGTCCGAGTGTTTCATCTCAGTAACAAGAAAAGAAACTGAGACCAAAGACAAGAAAAAAAATAAGTCTGTACATGTTAAAGACAGACAAAAAAATATTTTTAATCCACAGTTAATGAGATCCACAAATGCAGAACCTGCAAATCCAACTATACATTCAGCAACTAAGATGAATGCTTAAAATCCCTCATGATATCTCACATCATTCAACTGATCAGCTTGCGTGGATATCCTCAACACTGCAAGGAGGTCATAATTCCAAATCTCGTGATGTCATGGCATGATACATAGCACATGTCTAAGACATCAGCAAATGTGACCATTTCCATTACAGAATTATAGTTCACAAGGTGAGTGGCTGTGGATTCAGGACGGAAAAGAGCTCAGAACAGAGGTGACATTTTAAAGAATTGAGTGTACTATAGAATCTGCTTACTGGGACCATGAAGAGCCTTCTGTCCAGCAGAGAGGGGGCATCAATACAGCAGAGATTGAAGAAAAGTGAGATGGTGACAGCTTCACGTCTCATCACCAGAGACTTCTCAATAGCATGGTTCTATGTGGGAGTGATGCTGCAGATCCTTCCTGTAAGGATCAAAGGGCTACCAAGGGCCTGCCAGAAGGAGGGAGCTGTGTAGCAGGAATTTTAACAGGTCTTATTAATAAAATCAAACCAGAGCCAGTTATTGGGGTGAACACTGGAAGGTCAGAGAGACAGAAAAAGCCACAGCTATCTCACCTCGCCGGATCCTCAGCTGGTCTTGTTTCCTCAGACTGGAAACCTCTGTGTCCTCATATCCGAATGGCTCTCAGCTGAACTGCTGCTAGAAGCCTGAATGCTTAACCAGGTCAAATGTTTCTCCAGGCCAAATGCTTCTCCAGGCCAAATGCTTCTAGTTTCTGGTCCTCACGCTTTATATACCTTTCTGCTTTCTACCACCACTCCCTGGGATTAAAGGTGTGGGTCACCATGTCTGGCCGTTTCCAATGTGGCCTTGAACTCACAGAGATCCAGAGGGATTTCTGTCTCTGGAATGCTAGGATTAAAGGCGTGTGCTACCACTGCCTAACCTTTGTTTAATATTGTGGCTGTTCCGTCTCTGACCCCAGATAAGTTTATTAAGGTACACAATATTTTGGGGAACACAATACCACCACAGAGCTGAAAGAAGAACAGGGGTGGTGTCAGAGGACAAGACGTAGGTACAGCTAAAATTGTTCTTTGAGTGTACTGCATCCTTCTGTGACTCCTGATGTTGATGAATATTGAGTTCATCTGCTAGGATGGAGAGGCAGGAGCCAGGCCTACCTCTCACAGGTGCCTGATGCACTGTGGATGCTCAGGGATGGTTACCAGGCTGTTGACAAAAGCCAGCACAGACAGACCCAGCGACGCTCCAGCAACCTGCTTCCACCCATCAGCAATACTAGACAATGACTTTTTCCTTCCCTGAGCCCCAGCTGGCTTCCAGACACCCTCCTGTCAACCTTGGGTTGCAGCAAGACACTCAGACAAATACCAGCTCTGCCTTTACACACTTTGCTGGCCTTTTAAAGTCCCTGGGTAACTGCCACATTATCCATGAGAGAACCAAAGTGAAATTTAGCCTCCAATAACTTTCAAAGAGGTTGGGAGAGGCTTCTGGCTAATTACAATGCTCAGTGGCTCCTGTCACAGTGACCTTCCCTTCAGACACACGGAGAGTAATGAGATACAGCAGCAGCCTACATGGAGTTGCCCAGTCTGAGCACGTCCACACAGTAATGCCAAGCAGTTGCTCAGTCTTTAGCCATCTGCCCTGCCCTTCCCGGTCATCACACAGCAGAGGTGACAATGGGACCTCCTACTTCTCAGGCTTCTTCTTTCATAAATGGCAGTTGGGAGGAAGTCCTCCTCGACACAGCGCTGACAAGTGCCCGGGAGCACTGGGGATCTGACCTAGATTCAAATACATCTCCATTGTTTATTAGCTCAGTGGCTTTGGGAGGCATTACTGCATTGGGCTCTCTCCAAATTCATCTGTTGAAGTTCTAACCCCCAACGCCAACTGCATTTGGAGATAGAAGCTCTGAGGATATCATTAGGGTTAAATTAGGTCATAAACATGGAGTCCTAATCCACTGAACTGCTAGTATTGTAATACAAGGAAGAGGCACCGGGCATGCTCAGACATACGGGCATGTGAGCATCCACAGGAAAGCAAACCTGGGCTATGCTGGACTTCCAGTCTCCAGAACTGTGAGGATATACATTTCTGTTGATTAAGCAATCGGTCTGTGGTATTTTGTTACCACACTGATAGGCTTTTTAATCTGTCTTGGATCCTCTCTGTAATGGAGATTAATCAGAGACGCAACCTCAAAAAGCTGGTATGAAGGATAAATGAGCTAATACCTGTGAAGTGATAGACCAGTGGCTGGCCCAGAAAAGAGACTGCACACACACACACACACACACACACACACACACACACATACACACAAAGAAACAAAGTCTTCGTTTTAATGATTCAACTCATCTGTTTCACAAATTCAAAATAGGAAGTACCATGAAGTCACAGCTGGACTTGCAAGCCAGAATCCTCAGGGTCAGGATTTAATAGACTGATCACAGTGTCATGGTAACCTGACATCATCGAAGTCTCCTCTACAACAGCTGCTGCCCCTCTCCTTCCTCACAACAGCGCAGGATAGCAACTAGGGGCAAACAGTCAGAGCTTAAGTGAGTTCTAACCAAGAACCAGTCACTGCTCCAAGTGGATGAAGTAGACAAGGTCTCTACTGTCCTGGCACGGCATTCCACCATGGGAGACAGACACTGGATAAACACAGCACAAACAGAACGATTTCAGAGAACAGTTAACTACGGTGGCTCTGAACAGGATGACAGGTGGCTTAGTTAGGGATCTCATTGTTATGAAGACCAAGACCCAAAGCAATGTGGGGAGGAACGGGTTTATTTTGCTTACACTTTTATGTCACAGTCCATCGCTGACGAAAATCAGGGCAGGAACTCAGGCAGGGCAGGAACCTGATGGCAGGAGCTGGAGCTGATGCAGAAGCCGTGGAGGGGTGCTGCTTACTGGCTTGCTCTCCATGACTTGTTAAGTCTGCTTTCTTATAGAACCCAGGACCACCGGCCCAGGAGTCACACCATTCACAATGGCTCCTACATCTATTACTAATTAAGAAAACACCCTACAGGCCTGCTTACAGCCAGATCTTATGGAGACATTTTCTCAATTGGAGTTCCCTCCTTTCGGATGACGTAGCTTGTATCAAATTAACATAAAATTAGCCAGCGCGACAGAGAAGGAAGGGCCTCTCCACAGAAACAGTGTTCCCACTGAGACCTAATAATGAGAAAGAGCCATGCACGGAAAGGTCTAGAGAATAGAGTGTGCAAAGATCTTGAGTGAAGATCAATCTGAGATTCTTAAAAACCAATAGTAAGTAGGGATTGTGATAACTCATTAGTCCTCAGCAAGACCTCTACCTAGAGACCTTTTTACTCTGTGCAAGAGGATTTCATTTACTCTCATGAAAAAGAAAACCATCAGCACATCTTTGGTCATCTGGAAAAAAAATGGAGGCTTCTATCAAAGAGAGCAGTCAGAAGAATATGCGTTTAAGGGAAAGGCTGTGGTAGGGGAAGAGAAGTTGGCATTGGAGAGCAGACAGAAGCCATGAGAACACACGAATGTCACAGCATTGTGTGACGGTTGCTTAGAAACAACCTCAGTTGACCGCCTTGTTTCAGAGATGTTGAAACAAGGCCTATGAAAAGTCAAGGTCTGGTTAAGAACAAACATCAAGAGAGTATTAGAACTGGGGCCTGGTACCAAACCGTCCAACTCTTAGACTAGTCTATGCCAAACAGGTGGCTCCTTTCCTCTGTGTGGTTTTGATGGTATTGGGTTAGGGTTTTCTGTTTTTCAAGTGTGGGAGTCTCACACTGTGGCCCAGGCTAGCCTAAACTTGCAGTCTTCCTGCCTCAGATTCCCAAGTGCTTGGACTAAAAGTGTGTGCCCCCATACCGGGCTCAACACCTGAGTTCTTGAGAGCTGAATAAAGTGGTGTTTGACGTGTGTTAATTATACCAATAGGCTTGTGTCTTATTAAAGATGCTCTACTTTGACTTAAGGATGAAAGCCATTAGAGGCAAATTCTTTTGAATAGGTTCTTAGTAGACACGCGAAAATCCAAAACTCCTTGGAAAATTCCCAAAGAAAAGGGATTTTCATTCAGCCTTTTAGGTTCAGCTCCCCAGGAAGAAGCCTATATCAACACTCCTCTCTCCACTCACCAAACCCCCGACATTATGACCGTCTCTCCCATATTTCAGCTGTTGACACTACTCCACTCCACACTGACAGTCTTGAAGCCATGTCTTATTCTCTTCTGTGACTCGATTTCAAACATAGGAGCTCCATAAAATCTATGTCAGTTAATTTAATAATACATTAAAGTATGGTTGAAGTAATGTTTGTGTCTGCTTACTTATTTAATACTGAAAGTTCTTATTAACAGACATTGAATCATAATAAGCACCAAAACAGTGCCCTCCAATCAAACCAAACCATCATCCATCCATAATATATATGTTTATTACCTGTTTATACCGAAGAGAAATAGGAAGCAGAATTAAATAAAAATGGACTGGGGAGATTGCTCAATGGATAAAGTGCTCGCTGATCAAGCATGAAGACCTAAGTTTGGACCCTTTGGTACATATACAAATGCCTGGAGGGTGTGGTGGCCCACCTGTAATCCCACTGCTTTGGGAGATGGAGACAGAGGAGTTCCCGAGGGCAAATTGACTCAGTAGACTAGCTCAATCAGTGAGTGCCAAGTTCCATGTGGTATGTAAGGTGGAGAGCAGTCAAGGAAGACACCTAATGTCAAATCTCATACACACACACACACACACACACACACACATTTACCCACACACGGAAACACTAATACATACGTGTATACATGCCACAATTTGTAATTTGTAATAAAATGTCAACAAATTCAAGATGCAATGTCCTTAGAGAACTAAGGGAGCAAGGAAAGGCTCATCTCTACTGTGGTACTGGGAACACCCCTACAGCCTCTATTGGTCTATGTGTGAGCCAAGGTGACTCCAAACCATGGATGGCTTTGCCATCAACGAAGAAATTTACCAAATCCTCTAATAACTCTGGGTAACATTTGAACAAAAGACTGATAATTGTGGAAGTGTCATATCTACATATGAAAGTCCGGTAGAATCGGTACATGTCAAGGAAATCAGTGCTTTTATGTACAGGAATGCCTCCTGCCTTTCAGGGTTCTGGCATCATTGGCCCCACCTACTAATTAACATCACAGTCCTCCAGCCTGAACAAATGTCAAAGTGCCCTCTAGGGGGCAGCATTCTCCCCAGGAGACTTGCTGGCTGCTGTAGACCTCTGGACTACTCCCTGGTGTAGCTCAAATGACACTTTCTACTTGAGAGGGTTATTCTATCCCTCTGCTAGTAACAGGATCAGCTTTTTTATGTTCTCACTTTGTAATAAATTTGAAAACAATTCTGAGTTAGAGATAAAACTTCTCCTGAAAAGAAAATCAAATCATCGAAACTTACAACATGAAACAAAAGCTAGTGAAACCCAAGTTTCCAACAGCTCTCCCCTGTGGATTCACACACACACACTGAAGTTCTTTAACAGTTGTGACTCATTTGGGCCCACTAGTCGTGGTAAAAGTTTGCCTAAAACAAACAGCAAGGAAAGAACACTGATAGCCCTGGGGCCAGTGGCGACACTGTGCCCCAAACCAACAGTCAAACCATTTCAGGACCCTGTGGAGAAAAATGCAGACACAAATCTAAGCAACTTCAGATTCATCTTTCAAACCCTCCACAGCTCTATTTTACATACTTGTTTTGTGTGTCTCTTCTTGGAAATCTAACCCTTGAGTGCTCCTCCACAAACCATCAATCTTTGAAATACAATTTAAAGATGAGAGGCTATGTCGCAAGCAAGTGCAAGCATTCAGGATTGATGAAAAACAAGGGAGACCTTGGATTTTAGGAGTGCCTGCAGACTGCGGCTGGAGGACCAAGCTCCTTCTATTGCTATGGTAACACATGAGAGATGGCACATCGTTTGTGTTCTACAGAAACTAGAGACCATTTGCAGTTACCCAGTGTTAATGGAAATTTCCAGAAAAAAAGAAAAAGAAAGGGAGGGAGAGAGGAAAGGGGGAGGAAGGAGAGAGAGAGAGAGAGAGAGAGAGAGAGAGAGAGAGAGAGAGAGAGGAGGCAGAAACGATAAACATTCTACAAGGCTGATTAATTGATTACGTTTTCAATAATTGTAGAGAGCTGGAATATTATAGGTAAGGATCCAAATATATCTTGGACTGTATTTAGCCTTCTAAGTAGCCATCCATGTATTGTCTACCCCTGTGCTTAACCTAACATTCTTGTGACTGGTTAGGTGAATCTCTTCGGAATATACAGAAAGATCCTTAACTTCCATCAACCAAAAAGATAAGAATGTCATCAAATAGCATATAAGGTCTATAGCAGAGATTTCTTGGCCTACCTGATGTTTCCACCAATATATTTTAAGAACATCTTCACTAAGGATTTTCTTTGTTCTGTTACTATAAGAACTTCATGAAAATATTACCACATTGGACAGTATTTAGGGTAACCTAAATCTGTATCTCTGGCCCATGGTCACTCATACGACTGTCTCTTATCCCTTTGAGGTGGTACCTGTGTTTTTTGGGTTGACATTAGCAAGGAATTAAAAGAAAGAAAGGAAATTCATAAAGAAGAAAGGAAACTAAAAGGCCATATTCCATTCCCTAAGAGTCAGAGAGACACAGCAAACATTCACAACTACCTCTTTCTCCTCCATTTTGAGGATTCTGTCTCACATGAGAAAGTCATTTACTCTTCCCACATCTGCTAAACCTTTGTTCTTACATGTTGATATCAGTTGGCCAAGATTGATTGATTGAGTGCATGATGATTACAGAACACTATTAGGCAATGGAAGACAGAGAAAATATATCATCCTAGGATTTCACATAAGTGATAACTAGTCGAAAAAGAACATACTCTCTCTTGGAATCATTTGAGTATGAGACTGCGGTAGACAGTCTCCTAAGCCGGTCCTAGCAATTTCTTTCCAATGCACATGCTCTTTCTCTCTTTGAGAGATGGAGTCAATTTATTCTCCTGGTCTATGTAGGCTAGATTTCTGACTTCCTTTTCACTGACCGATATAGCCAGACTAACATACTGAGACTTGAGACTAGGTCTCCAAAAGCATCTACCCACTCCATCTTCTCTGTGGGAAGCCAGCTACCATACAGTAAGTCTAACCACTATGAAAAGCTATGAGGGAGTCTAAGACAGTCTTGGAAAGAGAGACAAAACCTCTCATCTCTCAGCTTTTTCAGGCCTCCTAACTAATAAACCAGATGCAAGAGCAAAGACTTAGATAGTCTAGCCCATCTTGGGTAGTCTAGCCCATCTTGGGTAGTCTAGCCCATCTTGGGTAGTCTAGTCTATCTTGGGTAGTCTAGCCCATCTTGGGTAGTCTAGTCCATCTTGGGTAGTCTAGCCCATCTTGGGTAGTCTAGTCCATCTTGGATAGTTTAGTCCATCTTGGGTAGTCTAGTCCATCTTGGGTAGTCTAGCCCCAGCTTCCACAGGGAGCAGAAAACCACCCAGCAGGGCTCAGCACAGGCTGCAGAAACATGGGAAATAAAAAACTGTTTCTGTTGTTTCAAGAACAAATATTGAGGGTGGTTTACAAAACTACAATTGAAATAACTTCCAAAACTAAATGGTGTATTGAACTTTGAAGGAGAACTTTAGCGATTGGGGACTTCCTGTCTTCCAGTCACCATTTTAGCCAATTTGCATAAGCTAAATCATTTATGCTTTGCAGTAACCTACCTGAAGGACATGCCTTTATTATCCCCATTTCAGAGGCAAGGGATGACGTCTGTCCAAGTAGTAAGTAACAAGCTTCAGGTGCAAACAGCAAGTTCGTATATGTGACTACTGTGCCCCAGATCACAGTTCAGGGCATTTGGGGACTGATTTGGCAGAAAACAACAACACACAAAACTCAGCAAAGATGGGCTGCTTCTTTGGGAGAGAGGAATGGAGTAGATTTTGGGTTCTGGGTGGAGTGTATAAAGCATAGTGGCATGAGAGGAGTAGCTTAAGAAACTTGAAAGCCTGTAAAAGAAGGCACACACACAGTCAGCTGGGGACAGTATGGAAGTCAGGTAAAGAGTTCTGAGAAATGACTTGGCCTGCTATGATTTGTCATCCACTGGGGGCTATGACACTTGAGGTTCTGCCTTGTATCTGGGAAACTGCTAGACATTAACTGGACGGGGAAGTACAGGAGAGAATTTTTTTCTTTGAGAATTTCAATGCAATGAGTTTTGAACATTCTGCTGGCTAGTTATGTGTCAACAGGACACAAGCTACAGTCATCAGAGAGGAGGAAGCCTCAACTGAGAAAATGCCTCCATAAGATTGGGCTGTAAGACAAACCCATAGGACATTTTCTTTTATTTATTTGTTTGTTTGTTCTTTTCTCATATATTAAGACATTTTTGTTTATTTGTTTGTTTGTTTGTTCTTTTCTCATATATTACATCCAGACCACAGTTTCTCCTTCCTCCTCTCCTCCCAGCACCCTCCTTCCCCTCTCCCCAGATCCACTCCTCCTTCTTCTTCCCCTTCAGAAAAGGGCAGGCCTCTCAGGGATATCAACCAAACATGGCATAGCAAGTTATAACAAAACTAGGCACATCCCCCTCATATTAAGGTTGGACAAGGTAGCCCAGTAGGATGAAAGGGGTCCCAAAAGCAGGTAAAAGAGTCAGAGACAGTCCCTGCTCTCAGTTAGTAGTCCCACAAGAACACCAAGCTACACAATGATAACATACATGCAGAGAACCTAGGTCAGACCCATACAGGCTCCATGACTGTCAGTTCAGTCTGTGTGAGCCCTATGAGCTCTGGTTAGTTGATTCTGTGGACCATTTTCATGTGGTGTCCTTGACCTCTCTGGCTCCTACAATCCTTCCTCACCCTCTTCCTTAGTGATTGATGTTGAAGGGACCATGCCACTGTGGGTGGGGACATCTCTGGATTGGTGATTCTGGGTTCTATAAGAAAGCAGGCTGAGCAAGTTGTGAGAAGCAAACCCATAAGCAGAACACCTCCATGACCTCTGCGTCAGCTCCTGCCTCCAGGTTCCTGCTTGAGTTCCTACCCTGACTTCTTTTGATGATGGACTATGATGTGGAAGTGTAAGCCCAATAAACCTTTCCTCCACAACTTGTGTTTGGTCATGGTGTTTCATCACAGCGATAGAAACCCTAACTAGGACAAACATATTCATCCCCTAACCCCAGGGAATGTTTTACAGTTCTTCATAGTAGGCTTCACTGGGAATTGATACATGTATCCATACATTTTTAAACTCCTAGATGATTTCAAAGATGTATTATACATATATTCGTGGGAGGTGGGATGGGAGGGTGTACATGTGGCATGTGTGTGATGGTGCTCACTGAAGCCTGAAGAGGGTGTCAGATCTCCAACTGGAATTACCAGCAATTGTAGCCATCTGACATGAATTCTAAGACCTGAATTCTTCCTGTGGAAGAGCAATAAGTTCTCTTCATCACTGAGCATCTCTCCAGCCCTTCCCAGACAATTTCAATAATGTAGGTAAGTTTGGGAACTAACTTCAAACAGATCCATCTCCTAACTCCAAGAATAAATACCTCAATAGCAATGACCCCTTGAACTCACATCAGTCCACTGTGGGAGATTACTTCAGTCCAGATTTACCCTGTTGACCTAAGCTTTACAAGAAAACATAAAAGAACCCCCCAAAACAAATCTGTTTAATCTGTTGGCCCTTACAGGTGTAGAAGGGTTGGTGGCACCTGGGAGGTAACCCAATTTGAATATATTTGAAACAAAAATAAGTTTGAAATTCACTTTGCTGTGAATATCGCTCTGTATAAATAAAATGCTGATTGGCCAGTAGCATGGCAGGAAGTATAGGTAGGACAAGCAGAGAAGAGAATTCTGGGAACAGGAAGGCTGAGTCAAGAGACACTGCCAGCCGCCGCCATGAGTACCAACATGTAAGATGTAAGCCACAAGCCATGTGGCAAGGTATAGATTTATAGAAATAGGTTAATTTAAGATGTAAGAACAGTTAGCAAGAAGCCTGCCATGGCCATACAGTTTATAAGTAATATAAGTCTCTGTGTGTTTACTTGGTTGGGTCTGAGTGGCTGCAGGACTGGCGGGTGAGAGAGATTTGTCCTGACTGTGGGCCAGGCGGGACCAGAAAAACTCTAGCTACATCACATTAACAAAAACCAACAGAAATCCCTCCTGGAGAAAAAAACAAAAACAATAAACCATGTGCCTTTATCTTTTCAGCGACCCCTTCCAAAATACCCAATATAATTACTAAATAATCCACCACTCCTCACTATATGGTCTTTCCAAGCTTTTTATTTTTAAATTTTTGGGTTTTGTGCTTTTCTCATCTATGTCTTCTTTAGCCCAAATGATGAGCATGCTTCATGAAACTTTGCCAACTAATTAGTGGTGGGTTTTTTTTCTGGTCTCTTTACTGTAAATTCCCTCATGTCCTACGCATTTACCTCTTTTGTAATTGGCATCATACCAACACTGCTTTCTTTCACAGGATCTTCTTTCTAGCCTGCACACAAGGTAAAATGATTTACACACACACACACACACACACACACACACACACTTTTCTTTTTCAATTTTGAAAGTAAAGTAAAATCAGTACTACAGAAGACCATGAGGAGCCTCATAACTATGTGTTCAAGCAGAACACACAGGGATATTCCAATGGGACTTGGGAACACTTGCAGATCTTCTTTGTGGCTCTGAGTATCAAATTTTTTATTTCAACTTTTCAACTAAGAATTCCTCTATTTTCTCTTGCCAGCGCCTAGACACTGACCATTTCTCAGACACTACCCATCTCTCTAGTTCCAAGTTATCACAAAACTATGCTTACTCTGTCACTATCAGCAGAGAACTTTTCCCAGTGGAGACCCGACACTGACAAATTTTGTTCAGTGGGCGGAGGTGCACACATATTTAGGACACTTTACCATCATAAAGATGCTTCAAATAGGTCTTCAGGGAGTTGTCCAAAGTTACAGAAAAAGGAGATAGTGCCTAACTCTCCACTTCCTTTCTCTTGGCTTTTCCTTCTCAGAATAAGAAGGAACTTCCAAGAATAGCAAGTGGGGATGACTTGGATGCATGTCAGTTCAGTTATTCTGCTTGAAGGCAATCTTCTTCAGCCATTTGGGGAAACATTTTTGGTTTGTAAAGTGGGTAAAGTTTCAAAGTAGACCCCATTTGCAGACATCTATTTCCTGGAAGCCATAAACCATCCTTTCCAAGTTCTTTGCTAACTTGGACCTAACACATTTGGCAGAAAAAAAAAAAAGGCTAGCTTCTTTTAGGACCTGAAATTTGGTGTGATTTTATTTGTTTACTGTTGGTATTCTGTTGGTTTTCTCTGTCTCTCAAAGCAATAGGAAACCAACGTGTGTTAACATTACTAAACAAACCGACAGGAACCAGAATCGAGGATTGCAAATTGCATTATAAAAAAGTGGCATTCAAGAAAGAACGACTTAGCTGTCTCCAGATAACGTCAGCGGTGAAGATTGTCCGTATGAATATCGTAACCAATGAAGCATATCGATATTCATCAAAAACTTGCCTTCTAACCACAATCAGCATGTTCTCACATAAAAACTAGACATGATGCTAGATTAATTGCTTCTAGTCTAACCTAACTGTACTATCCTATGTTTTCACAACATCTTCGAGGAAGATCTGACCACTACCCAAATTTATCTTGAAGATATGTTAGCTTAGATGCTACATAGGCTCCTAAGGCCAAGTCCTGAAGACCAACAGCAGACTTGTCTACTCCATCTGGCTTCTGTTCCGACAGCTAAATGTTCTTATTTCTTTTTCTAAATTCTTAAATACTCCATGAAGCACACCACTAAATCTTGTGCAATCAATAAAAAACAGGAGCATGGTGAAACTATAAATTTGGAAGAAAGCAGACACTTATCAAAAAACAACATTGGTTGGCTTGTAAAGTCATTTATATGGCTTGGCCCAGGAGAAGGTGATGGGAAAGACCTCATAAAAACGTAGGGAGGGCTTGAAAAGAAACAACTAATTGAAAATACCCAAGTTCAGGCAAACTCCCTTGAGGAAACCACTTATGTAATGTGATTTATGGGGTTCTGGGAAAGGTCAAAAATACCAAAAATGCTACCTACCCTCCCCTGCCTCCCACAGGCCTCAGAGTCCCCCCATTTCTCATTCTGCCCTCAATCTTCACATTTACTGAAATTTTAAAATATTGCCACCACTGCAACATTGACATGAGTCATATATAAAGTCGCACGTCGTCAGACAGGCTACTTGCATGTGGCAAAACTCTGGGAGAGAAAACACATGGATAGAGATGGGACGGAAGCAGGATTAAACCAGGTCTAGAATCTCTAAAGGGTGGGAAGGCTGAAGCGCCAACGAGAGGAACCTTTAAATAGTAAAATCAGAGGAAGAAATGAAGCAAGTCCGTGAGGCTATAAAGAGAAGGATCTAATATTGGATACCTAGCTACTATCAGCCATGCTGGGGATGCTTAAGGATTTCACATTTATTCTCTTATTTCATATTCAGAATCACCTAATGGTTGCATAATATAGATGCTATTTTTTTTAGCTTATAAAACAGTGGACTCTGAGGGGATAAGAAATTTGAGAGCGTTAACAAACTGTAAAATGGAAATGTAGTCCTATTGCTCTTCACTTCAGAGCCTAGCCGTGATTCTATATTCCAAGATGGCTTTCTTACATGGAGTCCTTATTTTCTGCACTCTCTAGAATGTCCAGCATAGTGCTTTGCTTTTTACTATATAGATTCTTGAGAAAACAAGATGAAGACACCAAGGTCTGGAGAGAGGCTTCAAGGGTTAAGAGCACTAGCTGTTCTTGCAGAGAACCAAGATTTCATTCCCACCACCCACGTAATGACCCATAACTGTTTGTAACCCAGATCAGGGTTCCAGGGGATCAGAAGCCCTCTTCTGGCCTCCTCGAGCCATAAGGACACATGTGATATGCAGACATGCAGGCAATTGACTCAACAGATAAAATAAAAATTAACCAATCTTTCATAATTAAAAAAAGGGGTGGGATAGACAAGCCAAGAGCCAAATTTGCTTCCGTTGTCGTTTCACTTTAAAACAATGGCTTTTGAATTCTGCTTTTCACCATGTAAATTTACCCTCAAAGGCAAGATTGAGCACAAACTCATGGCAGTCACTATGCACATTGGCAGAGCCATAGGACTACCAGGTAAAAGATTCAAAACCACTGCAGAAAAGATGTGAATAACCATCCCGCAAGAATATACTAATGGCCCAAAGGCACACAAAAAGCTGTTCAGCATCCCCAGCACCAGGCAAATTCTGCATGTTGAGACATCTCTACAAGAACACTCTACACCTACTGTGTAGATGAGCTTGACATGCTAGATTCACAATAACACCCAACAGTGGACATTCCTAAAAAATGGCGAGAGGAATGGAGAATGGCTATAGCCATATCATTTAATTTGGTGTTATCCTATGAGATGGAAGCAGATTATAATATGACCCTCCCTAAATATGACCCTCCCTACTTTTTATGAGGTCTCCTCATAAAAACTCCTAGGTAGTTACTAAAGAGAAGTGAAAATACATACCTTCACCAAAACTTGTACACCAATGCCTTTATCAGCTTAATCATAAATACCCTGAATCACAGATATCCCAAATGCCTCTGAACAAGCACATGGACGAACAAACTACAAATGAGATATTAGTCAGCAATAAACATGAAACAATGACTAATAGACTAGATAATAAAGGTAAATTTTGAAAGCATCCTGCTTAGTAATAGAAGCAAAACGGCACTAAAGTCCGACTACAGATACAATGCAAAAGTCCTGGAAAGAAAGACCTAATCCACTGAGGTTATAACCAGATCAGTGGTGCAGTAAAGATTGGGATGTGGTGTGAAAACAGACTGAGGAGGTGTCACGCTTCAAGGTGATGATGGAGCTCTTTATCTTGGTTGTGATAACAGCTGATTTGATGCAGAACTCTATCAAAACCTAAAGAACACTCACATAAAATATCTGCCTTGCACCTCTACAGCATCAATTTTGAAACATACCAGGAATCGTTAAGACACAACTGGGTCTTTGGGACATTTTTCCTCATTCAGTTCTTTATCTATTCTGGTTTCTAGCTCAGCTCTGTTCTCCTCTTGAGCCCCATGAAGGATAGTGACCCCATCTGTCCTGCGAACGTTGAGCCGACTTCATTACAAAAATACCCCAGGACTAATGCCAGACCTAATGAGTATCTTAGACCACTTGGAAGAAGAAAGGATATTTTTGGCTGTGGGTAATTGAACTTCACTTCAAATTAGAATCTAAGCTGTTATTTTCTCTGTACTGGATCCAAATCACTCAAATTCCTGAAATCCGTCCATGATTACTCTCTACCTGATGCCAAAATGTCCTGATGAAAAGTGAAATATTAAGCCAGCTTTGTGAGTTCTCTGTCCTAAAATCTAAAGGCTCAGCTCTTTGGCAGGCCAGCTGAAGAGTCAACTGATGCTCTCACTGTGGATTGGGAAGTCTCAGAACCATGCAGATGTGCTTAGCTGCCGATGATGCGATTCTACACATAAGAGACTCTGAAGACTCCACTGGAAAACTTTTAAAACTCATAAGCACTTCCAGCTAAATGGCGAGGTACAAAGTTAATACACACACACACACACACACACACACACACACACACACACACACAAATCAGCAACCTTTCTACATACCAATGGCAAACATACCAAGGAAGATATCAGAGCAACAACCCCATTCACAATTGTCTCAATAAAATAAAATATGTCAGAGTAAGCCTAAGCCAGGAAGTGAAGGGATTCTACAATGGAAAATTTAAAACATTAAGAGAGAAATTGAAAGATCTCCCATGCATATGGTTTGAAGGAGTCATGCTGTGAAAATGTCTGTAATACCACAAACTGTTTACACTCTCAATGCAATCCCCATCAAACTTTCAACACTATTCTTCACAAAAATAGAAAAAAAAAAGCCTTAAATTTCATTTGGAAGTACAAAAGACTCTAAATAGTGAAAGCAATTCTGAGAAAACAAAAGCAAACAAACAAACAAACAAAAACCATAAGGCTGGAGAGCTCACTTGAACTGAATTTCAAGCCATATCACAGAGCCATAGTAACAGAAACAGCATGGGACTGGCTTGGGACCAGACAGATCAATGGAACAAAGTAAAGGATCCGAATCCAAACCCACACAAGATAGAGTCACCTGATTTTCTTTAAAAGATGCCAAGTATATTCAGAGTGGAAAGGCAGCCTCTAACAAACAGAGCTGAGAAAAATGGATAGCCACAGGTAAAAGAATGAAGCTGGATCCTTACCTCTCACCTTGCACCAAAAAATCAACTCCAAATGGATCAGAGACATTATAGAAGCCCTGAAACTCTACCATAGCTAAAAGAAAATAAAATCAAGATATAGGGATAGGTAAGAACTTTCTAAATAGGCCTCTAGCCACTCAGAAAATGAGGCCAACAATCAACACATGGGACATCATGAAATTAAAAACAAACAAACAAAAAACCACCTCTGTACTACAAAGGAAATAGTTAATGTTGCATGAAGAGGCAGCCTTCAGAATGGGAAGAAATCTTTGCCAGCTCTATATCTGACAGAGGATTGCTATCTAATGAACTCAAAAAACTTAAGCTACCCAATAAAGATAAATGGGCTACAAAACTGGCAGAAAATGTTCAAAAGAGAAAATACAAATGGCCAATATTTTTTTTAATATTTTAATGGGACCATGGTCCCAGTATGCTGTCTACTGCTGTGATCAAAAGCAACCTGGGGAGGAAAGGATGCATTTCATCTTGCTCTTCCAGGTAACAGTCTGGGCAAGAACTCAAACAGAGCAGCAACCTGGAGGCAGGAACTGAATGAAGCAGAGGCCATGGAGGAGTGCAAGTCGCTGGCTTGCTCCCCATGGTTTATTCAGTTTGCTTTCATATATAAGCCAGGACCACAGGCCCCGAGGTGGCGCTGTCCACTGGGGGCTGGGCCCTCCTTGTCAATCATTAATCAAGAAAATTCCCCCACAGACTTGCCTACAGACCAATCTAGTGGAGGCATTTTCTCGAGGAGATCCTCTTTTTCCAGACGACTTGAGTTTGTATCAAGTTGGCCAACTAGTACAAACATCGTGTCAGAGAAAAGCAAATCCAATGACTCTGGAAGTCCGTCCACCACGCCCCGATCAGAATGCAATCATCAAGAGAACAAGTAGTAACAAATGCTAGTGAGGATGCCGGCAAAGGAAACCTATACCCACTGTTGGCGGGAGTGTACTGTGGCGTGAACACTAGAGAAATCATTCTGGAGACTTCCCCCAAACTAAAATTAGAACTCACAAAATAACCTAGATATACCACTCCAGGGCTCTACAGGGCTCTGTCTCTTTCATAGAGATTCTTGCACATCCATGTCCGTTGCGGCTCTCTCACAATAACGAGGAAACAGAACCTGGATATGCATCAACGAATGAACGGATGACGAAAATGGAGTTCACCCGCCGGGCGGTGGTGGCGCACGCCTTTAATCCTAGCACTCAGGAGGCAGAGGCAAGAGGATCTCTGTGAGTGTGAGGCCAGACTGGTCTACGGAGCAAGTTCTAGGATAACCAGGACTACACAGAGAAATTCTATCTTGAAAAGCGAAAAAATAAAAATAAAAATAAAAATGGTAGTTTACTCAGCACCCCAAAATCAGCTGAAAGAAGCCAGATCAGTCATTGCTCCTCTCCCACAATGGCAGTTAGGATTACCTCTTCACAAGGAGGGTGCTAATAGCAACAAAGCCCTGTTGAGATAAAACTCCTTCCGGTCAAGAGAATAGCACTTTTGGGCAGGTTAATCTCTTGGTCAAGGGACTACTCCATGGGATGGTGAGCTCACATTAAACCATACCTAAACTATCAATTATAACTATGATTTACTTTTACTAGAAACTTCAAATGACTGACCTGTTGGCTAAGTCAGGGAGGGGGTGTGGGGGGAAAAAAGGTTTTAATGAAAAGCAGTTAGCCCAGCAAGGACTCTTATCTCCTGAACTTTCCCTATGTGATAATTAGCCAGTCATATCAGATTATGAAGTCAAGTTCCCACCAACAGGCTGAGAAGCATCAGCACCTAGTCAGAGATAAAAGACAAAAGGCATGTTGGCTTCAGTGCGCTTTGCTAGTCTGGTTGGGTCTTTGCAAACCCTTTTTGAAAAAAAAAAAATGCCTTGCTGAGCTAAGGAAGAAAGGAAGGAAGGAAGGAGAGAGAGCGGTATGTACACTGTGAAAGTTTACTCAATAATAAGGAAAAGTGAAATTTGTAGTAAAATGGATAGAAATGGAAACTATTATAACAAGTGAGGTATCCCAGGCACAGAAAGACATGCTCTTTCTCCTGTGTGGATCCTAGCTTCTAATTCTTATATATTTGTATTTAATAGGAATGAGCATGTGCAGGGGCCAAGAAACTAAAAAAGGACCCATGAGATAAAGAGGCCTTCAAAGAGAGAAACGGGAGAACAACACAGCATGTGTAATTTGAAAGTGGATGAGGGGCGCCTTTAATCCCAGCACTCGGGAGGCAGAGGCAGGCGGGTCTCTGTGAGTTCAAAGCCAGCCTGGTCTACAAAGCGAGATTCAGGACAGACAGAATTGTTACACAGAGAAACTCTGTCTCAAAAAAAAAAAAAGAAATAGAAAGTGGGTGAGGGAATCCTGGGAGTGGAAGGGTTTAAGAATGGAGAATGGGAGAGAGGAAGGGGTGTGGGAAAGGCCAACTAAAACACAGTGTTATGAGAATGCAATAAGGAAGCCTGCTACTTTGTGAACTATTTCTTAAATTAAAAAGAATTGTGCAGATATGTTCTGAAATTCCTTCCAACAGCCGCCCCTTCTCCTGAGGTCCCAATGACAAACAAGGGCACTATTCCAAGGTACAGATTCATACTTCTGTACAGAGCATAAGTAAAGGGTTGTTTATAGGATAGGGGTGATCCTACCCCAACAGGCCTCTCCTTAAAAGCTTTTAAGGGATGAGGGCTTTCCCATGGCTGCATAGATACTGCCCCCATTTCCAGTCTTCTCTGGAAGTCCACATACAGTTAAGGCAAAGTTGCAGACAGCAGGTGTTAGGGAGAAGCTGTATTTATGGATAAGGGTCTCATGGCCCTCCCACACCTCCATAAGGGGGTATAAATAGTCAACAGGCCCAGCTGGAATCATCTTTTGCAACAGGATGCATCCGAATGCCCCAAGATAGTGGTTGCTTGGAGGACAGCCTTTTGCAGGGTAGGTCCCCAACAGAAGTCAAAATGCAGAGGCCCAATGTCCTTCATTACTGATAAAGTAGAATCCAGGGCAGTAAGAGAATAGGAATTTAGATTACAGAGGAATTCTGTTCTAGTTTTATTTCTGTTGTGGTGATAAAACATACTGACCCCCCCCCCAAAAAAAAAGCAATTTAGGGGAGGAAGAGATCATTCTGCTTACAATTGCAGTTTATGGCCCACCATTACAGGGTCATACCACATCCAGTCAAGAGCAGGGAAAAGTGAATGTACTAATGCTGCCTACCTGCCTGATTGATGAATTGATTGATGGTTTCACTCTTACATCCTTCAGGACCAAGCCTAGGGAATTGTGCCACTCACGGTAGGCTGGTTTTCCCTGTATCAGTTAACAATCAAGACAATCTCCCATAAACATGCCTGCATGACAACCTGATCCAGAAAATTCCTCATGAAGACTCTCTTCCCAGGTGACTTTTAGGTTATGTCAAGTTGACAGTTAACACTAACCAACATAAATTCTGTTCAACTGCTTCTGTTTAAAGATGGCTAAAATGAGCTAATGAAAAAATGAGATAATGCCTGCCAATGTTTTAGAAACTTCTTTAAAATGTTTTTATTAATTCTTTGAGAATTCTATACAATGTACTTTGGTCATTTTCACCCTCAACTACTCCTCCTAATTCCTCCCAGATTCGTCCTTACCTCCCTACTCACCCAAGTCTCCTCTCTCTCTCTCTCTCTCTCTCTCTCTCTCTCTCTCTCTCTCTCTCTCTCTCTCTCTCTCTCAACCCATAAAGTCAAATTTGTGCTGACCATATGCTCCTAAGTGTGAAGCCATCCACTGGAGTGTGGTCAACCTCTATCAGGCTTAAAGGGGGGAAAAACCTTAAATAAACAGACTCTGCCTCTCCCAGAAGCTATCAATCATCAATAGCTCCTCTGCTAAAGGTGGGACTTCATAAATAACACACACACACACACACACACACACACACACACACGCACGCACGCACGCACGCACGCACGCACGCACACACACACGCGCGCCATGTGTCTTGTCTGGCCTGGTCTTGTGTAGATCTGGTGTACTCTGTGACAACCACTGTAAGTTCCTACGTACAACTCTGTTGTCCCAGAAACACTATTTTGTTGTAATCATCTGTCCTCTCTGCCTCTTGCAATCTTTCCATTACCCCATCTGGGAACCTTTTCCCTCCTCTCCACAAGAGTCTACATAGATCCTCTAGTTGACCGCTAACAAGATTTTCTAGGAAAATACTTACACTGGTGACATGTAGTTTTCTTACACATCTGTCCCCTCTACTAATATTATGAACCCACTAAGTACAAGCCTAAAATGCTGTACCCACAAATTCGAACACATGGAGAGCTTCCAAAGTGTGATCACTCGGTGGTCTTCTTCAGAGAATCTGAGTAAATTGGATCCCCAAGCACTTTCTGCCTCCATATTCACAATGAAATGGTGGTAATGATCAGGAGAGATTTGAGAGACTTGTTTTATTTTAGTCCTAGGCACTAAAAGTTGAGTGTCCAAAGGGTTGTTCTTTTTTTTTTTTTTTGGCAAAAGAGAACACTAATGTCAACACCAACAAGGTGGCATCATTCCTGGCTTATGATGGGAATTTTGTAATACATTGAAATTTATATTCAATTATAAATACTTGCTGTTGCTTTATTAATATCAATTGAAATATACCAGTAACACAAGCTGAGTGTTCTGCATTTGAAATGCTTGAGGTTAGAATTGCTTCAGAATGCTTTTTTTCTTTCTTTTTGTTTTGTTTTAGAATATTTTCAAAATGTGTGTGTGTGTGTGTGTGTGTGTGTGTAACATACATATATAGGTGCATGTATATATATGGGTATGTGTGTGATACATATAATATACAATGAAACAGTTGATTAGATCCAAGTCTAAATATAAATTTGGGTATGTTTTGCATATTCTTTATACCATAATTTTTTATAGTATTTGTAGTAACCTGCTTTATGGCTATGGCCCATCACATGAGGTCAGGTCATCACGTAAGGTACTTAAAATGCTTTGGATTTTAGAAAAATTAAAGATTTTAAGATTAGGGGTATTTATAACATGGCATCTGTCATTTTAATCTTTTTTACATGAAGATACTTTTCCAAGGATTATAGGTATGTTAACCTTGATGTCAGTGAGAAGTTCTGGCTGACATTTTTTTTAAAAACTATATATATATGAAACCTGGTTTTTACATTTTGAAGCCCATTTTGTATCTCCTCCAGTTATACCTAAGTGAAAAATAAATCATTTTAGACAAAAGCAGTCAAATTTTCCCTAACATTTGTTTTCAAATTTCATGCCCCAGAGCCTGTTATATTTTTCCATTTTAAAGAATCAGACTTTGAAAACTGAAAATATTCTTAGACGTCAAATTGTTCCTCTCCAGTGACATTTGGATTAAAAGTTTAGCAGACTCATAGTGTGAGGGCTACATCTCTCGCACTGAAAACATGCTCTTAAAATTCCCAAAGAATGCTTAGAACGCTTTCCCAAACTTGGGTCCCACATAGTTCCTCTGTCTGAGCTGTCTGTCACTAGGGAGCCTGAAGAGGGCCTGACACAGTGAAATCAGATCGGAACTAAGTTAGAAATTTCCATAAAATAAAAGAGGACTCTGGTTTTTCCATGAAAGGCTGAAATTCAATGAGTGTCTTGGCAAATAAAATAACTGCGCTGTCTCTGTGGTGGGTTTTTTTTCCATTTTTTTTTTTTGATAAAAGAAAGTTTCCAAACAGTTTGAAGGTGTGATTTCCCCTTCCTTGTTAACTGCTTAGTATTTTTTGCCCTAAAAGAAAAGGGTCTTTTTCTTAGTTAGGTTTTTATTGCTATGAAGAGATACCATGGCCACAGTAGCTCTTTCTAAAGGAAAACATTTAACTGAGGGGGCTCACTTACAGTTTCATAGATTCGGTCCCTTATCATCATGATGGGGAGCACAGCAGTGTGCAGGCAGACATGGTGCTGGAGAAGTAGCTGAGAGTCCTACACCTTGACTCCAAGGCAACAGGAAGAAAGTTGACTCACTGGAGCGAAGTCACACTGGGGAAAGCTTGAGCAAAACAGAGCTCAAAGCCTGCCCCCACAGTGACATACTTCCTCCAACAAGGCCACGCCTCCTAATAGTGCCACTCCCTTTTGGGGGCCATTTTCCTTCAAACCACCACAGTCTTGTTTTCCCTCAGCTACCTAGAGGACTTTGAAAGATGGGCAGGTTCACAGTGAAGGCTGAAAATGAATGTTTTGGGATTAATGAGTAAGTCGACTAAAATGGCTTTACTTCCTTCTTTGTAGCATTCCCACATCTACTCTGAGTACTGCAGTGATGGCTGTGTGAGAAAGTACTACCAAACCCCCTTCCTGGGCTCCCTAAGGCTCCATTCAAAACACTCACAGTGGCAGGTTATAGCCACAGAGGCTGTCCTCTTCTTGTCCCCCAACATGGCTCACCTGCTCATTGACCCATGGGAACCTGCTGGCCTCTCTCTTGGCCATGGTATTTATCCCATCACAGGACTTTACCCCAGAGAATGCAGCCTGGGTCTCAGCCTTCCTGTGATTCCGGTGTAAATATATAAACACAACTCTCACCTCCAAAGGGATAAAAGGCAATCTATTCTGGAGCCAAGTAGAGAAACTGTGACCCAGAAACACAAATTTAGGTTACACTAAATTCAGTGTTCCGCCGATGTGATAACAGTTTGTTGAAGCTTTTATAGCAACAGAAAAAAAAAAGAAAGTCATAAATCAAGACATTTCTCAAATACATTGATGGAAAAATCAGTAGACAAGTTCAAACCATGCAGGAAGGGTACATGCATAGGCCTCAGACACTATTTGAAGACATTCTGAGCCTTTGGGTTGGTGGAAGCTAATAGTCTGTTAAGTTAGCACATTTCAAAAAGGATTTTACCTATTATCACCAAGACAGTAGATCAGACACAGAGATCAAGGGATGGTTATTAAGGGGACCAAAGATAGCCCGAGATAAATCATGATTAGGCTCTGGGCCTGCAACATTCCAACCCCTCCACAATCATCGAAGCTCTGGTCAATTAGTCATCCTCACAGAACGTTTGATGGAAAGTGTTGTTCTTCCTAGCGACAAGAACTCCCCTCCTCACCAGTGTGTCTTTGAGGCAGAATTGCATTCTCAGCCCAGGGATACTCACAGGATAGTCCAGGTCATTTGGATGGTGGTTTGGAGTTTTTAAAATACTTCACAGCATTCCTAAGTGGTTTGCAAACTCATGAAGAAATGTAGAATATCTATAAATTACATAAGAACGCTCTCAAGTTTAAGGGGAAAATAATTTATCATCTTTCTATGGTTCTATGGGAAATGAGGAAAACAGCAATGCAGAGGCAATAAATTATGTTTTTGCATCAGATAGATGCAGAGTTTAGGCTAACCCTAACAGTGCCCCTTACTATAGTATATTTCTGATTTGTGAGATGAATAGATAGTACTGTCCTAAGAATGGGTGCGATTACATATTTAAAAGAACTTGAAGAGCTGGAAAGGGAGCTCAGCTAATATAGAGCTTGCCATGCACAGCATAATCCCTGGCCCTCACATAAAAAGAAAATTGCTAGACATGGTGGCAGATACTTACAATCCCAGGTAAGAGCAAATGTATCCCTGGACGTCGCTGGTCACCCAGCCTAGCCTAATCTGTGGTCTCTGGGTCCCAATGAAAGATCCTTTCTCAAAAAACAAATCCAAATGGATAGTTACTGAAGAATAACAGGTTGACACACACACAAATCCAGCCTACACAACACACAAATTCATACACACACACACACACACACACACACAACTAGAGGCAAAGGCAGGTGTCTGGCACATGCTTTCAACTTCAGCATTTCAAAGGTCATCCTCAGCTACATACAGAATTTGAAGCCAGCCCGAACTAGAGTCCTTGTCTCAAAAACAAAAAAAAAGACTGTCATACATGAATGGCCATTCAATAAGTGTCCACTGGCCACACATGAAATTTAAGATGCAAAATGAAAGTCTGTTGATGGTGTGGGATATTTGTACACTGTGTGAGGATGTATTGCTGTGATTCGTGTAATGAAAAGCTGAATGGCCAATAGCTAGGCAGAAGAGATAGGCGGGACTTCTGGGCAGAGAGAAAACATTGGGAAGAAGAAGGAGGAGTTGCCAACCAGATGTGGAGGAAGCAGGATGGGCAGTACAGAGTAAAGGTACATAAAAGAACGTAGATTAAAAGATACGGGTTAGTTTAAGTTATAAGAACTAGTTAGGAACAAGCCTATGCTAAGGTCGAGCTTTCATAATTAATAATAAGTCTCCATGTCGCTTTTTGTAAGCAGGTGGCCCAAAGGAAAAAAAATCTGTCCACACATTGAAATTATGAACTCTGTCTACATATGACATCTCCGGTTGAGCTGGGGACAATGTCTCAACTTTGTTTGCTCTGTATTCTGTTCCTTGTCCATTTCCAGCCTCTCTGACTTGGGTAACAGTGAGGACAGCGCAGCCATGCAATGTGCATTATTTTTAAGGCAGTAAACAACCACCACCTGGAGAAATTGTAGATCTATTTCATAGCAGAGTTCAGATTAGACATGCCTCTTTCATGAGAGGAGATGGGAGAGGGAGAGGGAGAAAGCATGTGCATGCATGCATGTCTATATAAATGCAGGCAAGTATGACTTTATAGAGTCCAGAGGGCAATCTTAGGTGCTAAAACTCAGAGTTTAGCCTACTTTTTTTTGAGACAAGATCTTTTACTGGCCTGGAATTCATTAAGCAGTCTACATTGGCTAGGCATCTATCCCCAGAAATTATCCATCTCTGTCTCCCCATGTTAAGATCTTTACAAGCACACACTAAACACTGGCTCTTTTTGACATGGTCTTGAGGATGAAACTCATGTTCTCCTCACGAGAAAAGTGCAAGGCAGGCATTTTACCAACTGTTCTGCCTCCCCGGTTCCATTATCCGAGTTTCCTTTACTGATGCTGCGATAAAATACCCTGACAAAAGCAACGTAGGGGTTAAAGAGTTTGTGTGAGCTCACACTTCACATTATAGCCCATCACTCTAGTGCCAGAAGCCAAGGCAGCAGGGACTTGAAGCAGTCAATCACAACTACAGTCAAGAGCAGAGAGAACAGATATGTGTGTGTCTAGTTTTGCTTAGCTCACTTTCTCTACTCTTACACAGTTCAAGATCTTCTGCCTAGAGAATGAGGCCGCCCATAGTGGGTGGGTATAGGTCTTCCCATTTCATTGAAAGGAATCAAGACAGTGCCCTGCCAGCATGTCCATGGGCCAACCTGATCCAGATATCCTTCAACTATTCTTAATATTGCATTTTTATTATTGTGAAGACTCACAAAGAAGTAATTATGAATCCCATGATGTCAATTAGTCTATCAGAAAATCCAAATCTACCCACTTATTCAGAAAGTTGACTTTTAAGGTGATTTGGGTTATAAGCAATATACATAAAATGCACATTAAACAATTATCAATACCCAGAAATCAAGCATAATCAGAAGTAGTGATAACTTGACTTCATTATGAATTTCTATATATTTAAAATATATCACTAAAAAAAAATACAGCCAATTAATTGACCATCACATTAAAGATTGAGTACCTGGGAAAAAATCCAAGACATCTGATTTCCATGGGTGAAAGTGGATTTACAGCCTGAACTAGATAGCAATTAATGGCAAGTAAATAAAGAACAGATCTCTGAGTGGTTTTGACTCTTTGGATTAGTCACACTGTACTTTGCTTTTCACCATCCACTTTCCGAAAAGACTAAATTACCCAAAACAGTTCTAATCCATCCCTCCAAATGTATACTTCCTTCTTCCTGTGCTGTCCCCACCACTTCACAAAGCCCTGTAGGTACTGATTACCTGCAAGTCATCAGGCCAGAGTTCTCTCTGTATCCCTCCACGGCTGGCCATGTCTTCTTTCTGGAAAATCTCTACTTATTTAGTGCCTGGGCATGCTGCCATCCTGCTCAACTTGTAACTGCTCCTGCTTTTTCTCTCCTTCCTCTGGCAACCCCCAAGAACTAGCTGGTCCCTGAAGGACAGCACTTTGCCCTCTCCTCCCCTCTGTTCCCATTCACCCTTGGCTATTTCAGCCATGTGTAAGGTTTCACGTGCCTATATTTCCATCCACAACTCCCAAACCTCCTCTCTCTCTCCCTCCAGCTTCTTGAAAAAAAAAAAGGTTCCCATACTTATTTTCCAAAAGCTTTCTGGATGTCATGTCAACACCTCCGACTCAAAACTCGTACCACAATAAATTCCCTGCAGCACTTCCTTCCTGGGATGATACTGTCTCCTTCATATTTAAATTCAGATGTCATTGAAACTGTGTTATGATGTGGGACCTTGAAGGACCTTGAAGGGGTAGTCATGGAAGTGTCTCCTTTGTAGACTAAGGTCGATAGCTCAGGAATGATACTTACGAATGGGGTGGTTTGTTTTCCCCTTGCCCACCTCTCCTCAGGCTTTGCTGCCTACTGATGTCTTCTACACAACAACAAGGTCCATACCAGATGCCTTCACCTTGATACTGGACTCTATAACTGTAAGGAATCAATGT